>KE159317.1:55038-66207 GCA_000411055.1 Leavenworthia alabamica
TAAATTAAAATTATTTTAATATAACTTAAATAAATAATTATAGTTATTTTCTCAAATATATAAAATAATTTTATTTTAAATTATGTTTTATAAATACCAAATTCAAATATTATAAAATAATTTCATCAACTAATCAAATTAGTCATTCTAACGTTGTTACTTTTGTTTTTTTGTATTTTTTATTAATGAAAAACATATCAAAAATAATTTTACTATTTATATTAATTTACGATATAATATTTTAAAAACTAAAGTGTAAGTTTCCGAAACGAAATCATGAAGTTTCTAATGTATTTTTAGAGAAAAAAATGAAAACATTGTATAATCGCGATTCCGAAAGCTTATGATAGCTTCTAATTCTGGTTCTGAAGTGAGAAACAGACCTTCTACAGAATTTCTGTACTACCTAAGTTTTTCTAAAAACATTTATAGTTTCATTGAGTCATAGAAAGCCAAATTGTTTTTTTTTATTTCATCTATGTTTAAAATTTCAAGCAATTGTGGTCGAGGCTATAAAAGATAAGATAAGCTAACGAGGAGTATGAAAAGCAAGTATCCTTATTGGTTTGATTAGAAGCTCGATAAGATTGGATTTTGTATAGGGAAAAAGTTATTTCCACATTCAACGCTTTTAAATTTCTTTGAATCTGTTATCCATTTTCAAAACGCATTGATCCAACTTGATCACATATTCTAAGAAAATTATAGTTATTTATTTCGAGTACAAAACAATTTTTTACAGATTGTAATTTTTTTATTAGTGAGTAGATATAGATAGATAGATATAAAATCGGAAGAAAAAGATCACAATAGTATATTAGAAATCAGCCCTTACTTTTGTTGGAATAAAAACAGCTCTTGTTGTCCTAGAAAGCCATTGAAGACGAATGGCCATATAACTAATTATTTGACTTTTTTTTTGTTAAACACTGAATCTCAACTACAAAAATCGTGTATTGTTTACATATGGAAATAATATAATAGAAATTTTGGTTTTTTTTTTTCTCATTTGTCAGAACAAAGCTAGAATGTCCCATGCATGTATTATGTAACACTTTCTCACACAAATTACATATGAGCCCGGTCTTGGGAGTAGTCTAGGCGTCTAGACATCTAATAATTTAGACTTATTTTTTAAAAATATTTAAGTATAGTTATATTTTTAAATTTAAATTTATTATTATTTATATTTATTTTATAATAATAACTTTTTTATAGTTTAAATTTTTTTTATATATTTAAAAATATATTTTATAATTAAAAATATTTTTACACATATTTTAAATTAAAAATAAAAAATTTCCTAAAAAATTTAAAATAGTTAGACCGACCTGATTACACACATAAGAATATAATATTACAAACATAATCTAAGTTCAATAATAAAATTCAGATTAGAATTCATTGAAACTAAACCATGAAAAAGGGGCAAATCAGTGACGAAACAGAGAAGCAAGAATTGATAGAATAAATTTAAAAGAAAATGAATACCGGGCTTTATAATGGGCTTGATCAATATTATAGCCCATACAATAAATAAGTCTTGTTTCATTTTATACAAAGGTAAATCTAAACACAACTTTTTATTTCTGCTTAAAAAAGATAATCCAAATTCTAAATAATAAATTAATATATCGATTAAAAATGTCTGATTGTAAACACTAAGTATGATGGATCTAGAAAATATATAAATAATAAAAATAATAAAGAAAAAGAAAATACCATAATGAATATTGTTACGATAATTTGACAACACATTTTTTTACCAAAATAGTTCTATACATATGACATCTTAATAAATAAATTTTAACACTGAGATTTTCAACAAAATGCATTTCGTGATTATTTTCGTAAGAATATGATATTTATTTCTCATTGCATTCTTAGTTTATCAAAAAATATCTTTATAGATTTTTCAGATACATACAGTTGCCAATATGGAAATATAATGTCTCTAAAAGATATTAAAAGGCAGATCAAATACAACCAATTAAGATGATGATTGTGACCATTGTCTGGTAGGTATTGGCCGTTGGTAGTTTTTTCGGTGAGTTCCCCACCACCATAGGATTCTCTCAATTATTAATATTTGACACTGCACAATTGATTTTTTTATAATATTATTTTTCTGATAAACACTACTAATATTTTTTATAAAAATTTACAAATAATAAAATCCAAAAAAAAATCAGAAAATGGTCACTAAAAGATATGGAAAAAGATGGTTCCATGTGCCAATAGTATCCAATATCGGAAGATTCTTTAGAAAAATGCATGTATATGTCGGATTCTTGAATATTAGTGTAAATGATTTTGCCTCTTAAAAGTAGTAAAAGATGTAGACATAAGATCTTTCCAATGACAAGTTGTAATCATAAGTTGGTAAGATTTTAATTAAGTATACCAACATATAGTCTTTATAGCCGTATGAGTCCATGTGGCTAACCGAATTATCCCTTAGTTCTCTTGTGTTGTGGTGCTCACCATGTGTAATATTTGGACATCAATCTACCATGTGTGTTTATTATGAAAAACTAATTCAATTCAAATCGAATAAAGATGTAAAACCAATTGGATTTTAATATATATTTTTCCTAAAAAATCCATTAACCAAAGAAGGGAAATAAAAAGAAAGATGTACCATATACGTAGCTAAAAATAAGAAATCCAAGAAATAAACATCTAATATATAAATAGAACGACACTAACATTTAAATTAAAAGTATTCATGTATAATCTTTAGATGGAAACAACTCCATGCACATCGTTAAAGTTTATTATATAGAAACAATCATCCTGAAAAATGATGAGAATGTAAACCAAACAGACAACTACATTTTGGAAACCCAACTAAAAAGCAAAGGATATCAAAGAAGAATTAAAAACCAACCAACAATGAACGATAGGACTCTACACCTAAGCTTACAAAATTCAATTCCGTTGGAAAATATCCTAGCAAATCTAAATAATAAATTCATCAACCTGATTTTTAATAATTATAATATCAAGTAACTGAAATCCAAAACCGACTCGAAGATTAAACGCTTCGATGTAAGAAAGTTTAATACTAGCGGACTAAAGTCGTATATTATAAGACTTAGGATTCTAATAGATGATTTACAAAAAAAAAAACCAGCAAAACAGACGAGGATCTATACTATTAGTGTAACGTCTCAAGTTCTGATATGATAGTGTATGAGAAGACGTTTAAGGGATTTGATTTATCTACCTATGTTCATAAAATGTATTTATTTTTTTAGGTCAACTAATTAGTATATTAAAGATTTGATTTTAGAGAGGATTTTACAGAATTCGGTTCAAAACTTCTTTCTATAAAAAAATAGATCCTCTACATGTGATGATATTATACATGGTAAAATCATTCTGTGAAGGTCTTTTTTGTTTAGTATCTAAGTAGTAAATTTTCGTAGATTGAGAAAATTTTAGTTACTCTTGTTTCAATAAAATATGTGTCTTTCATTAGTTTTTTCATATGGTTTTATTTTCACTCGTCTTTCTAGTGATAAGAAAATTGCATTTAGAGTAAACAATTTGGAGGCTTGGACTTGTTGAGGGTTGCATTAGCCATAACAAATTATAGAAATTGTTACGTACGTTAATTATTTTAAATCTGAATTATAATTATTGTAGAAGTCACTACGTTCATTTTATATTTGGTTTTTATTTTAGGGTTTAGTGATAGTTAAAAACCCATATTCTGTAGTTATGAATTTACTTTAAAAGAAAACAAAGAAGGAAACAAAAGATAGCGCAACAGAGAAGTTGTAAGAAAACGAGAGATCTCATTGGTGTAACTGTAAATGTAAAAATCCAACAAGTGGCTTCATATCTGTTGGATACAAAATGTAGTATGTTTCTCTAAAGTTGTTTTTGAGGGCATCTTACACTCTTTTCTTACATGACTTTTTCTTTTTCTTTTACCTAAATCAAAAGATAGATAGTCTAATAAGTGATTAGGGTACACAAAAAATAAAGAAAAGACAAAAACGTTAACATTGTGTATAAAGAAACTACTGACTAGAACCAACTTTTCAAAGTTGCTTTCAACTCCACCTAAACTGGGGTGATCCAGACCTTGGCAGTATGCAGTGCTAAATTAAAGTAAATATGAAAATGCTCTCTGATCACTGATTTGATCTCTCATGTTGTGTTCATCAAGACGACAAAATGTGTAAGTATATGAATGATTATGGAATTGCTTTAACTGGTGTAGAATGAAGATATTATCCATACATATATATATATATTGTTAATAATATAGGAGATATGAATTACAATATATTTGTTTTTTTCTAACGTGAAAAATATGAGATTGTTATATGAGAATGTTAATAACTTTATAACCATTCGTAATAAACTATACAATTAATGTATTAAGAGAACATGATAGGCGTCTAACCATGAGTCTTTAAAACTATATACGTTCCAGTCACGACTGACGATAGTAACATTACTTTATTTCAGATTTAGTTAAAATTTGTGACATGTGTGATGTTTTTAGTACCCAAATCCCAATAGAAAATGACACATTAAATATCTTGATATAAGTTCGGTAATCACAGAGGCACAGGACACCAAAATAATCCCTATTACAAAAAAAAAAAAAAAAAAACAGGGAGTAGGCAAGAAAGGAATGGTAGGACAAGAGTGTTGATATAAGACAGTAACATTAATTGCACAACCTAGTCATCATCACACTTCTACTGTCTCCACTCCCTCAGCTTACGAACAAAAATCATATTACATGCCAAAATTTAAATTATTTTGTATCCGAAATATAAACTTTAACATTAAACGTTAACGTGTAAATGGTTGCATATATGGTATAAACTAACTAACACATATAACTCTACAAGAAATTACCCTTCTTATATAAAAATATACAACAATAAGAAGAATCCATGTAAACGCCAAAAAGCATAAAAAGATTGGTGTACACATATAATAATCATTTTTACATTTAAATATATACAATGGATATGTTTAGAGGAATATTAATATGCAAATGGGAAATTAAGTTTAGAAAAAAAAACATCAGATTCATGCACCCATATTTTTCATGACTTTGTGTCTCCGAAACTTTCAGCTTTTTAATTAATTTTTAAAACTGTACACACACACATAAACTCTAAATTCTATGCAAAAAAAAAGACCAAAGTCATTACTTTCGATTATGATTGATGACATATGTAATAAAACGTCTCTATATTAATGTGAAATGCATCTTAATATTCAACAGAAATAGCATAAACTAGAACTTTATAGGAAATCAAAGAATAAAAAAGACTCTAACACCTAATTAGTCGTCACGTAGAAATTGAGTCTAGTGGCCCCAAAATCGTAAGTATTTTCCTCTTAATTTCTTCTACTACGGGCCACCTGCCCAACACAATTTCACGTGGACCGACCAAATTTATAGAAGCTACTATACATTAAATAATAATAATTTGCAGAACATTCCCATTTCCCAAGCTCCATAGTGTAAATTTCCTAGCTAATGTATCCGAGTTCGGTTAAGACCGGTTGTTATTTACTATAATTTGTTTGACCAACTTAGCAAATCCTAAACTTATCTTATTGGAGAAGATTTGTTGTCGGGGGGAATTCGAATATTCTTTACAAACAAAATAATCATATCTAAAAATGGCATACAACTACGCATTGTTGTTACTCAATCTATATCTATAGATGAGTTTCCGTGAAAAAACTAACAAACCCAAAACGAAGCTTCGGTGAAAAGAGGTTTGAGTGGTTAGCATGTAAAGTTGGTATCATTTATCTAGCTTAACCAATTAGATTTTGTATAGAGTAATTAATGTAGACTTTGAGAGTAGTTCTACTTGACAAAGATGAGTATACATACTCTGTATTATAAGTATACGCATGTGATAGTTTCGAGTTTTTGGAAGTTCTCACTTCTCATGCACAATTCAGTAAATGACCAATTTATCATACGTTGCATGTTAATTGATTTTATGTTTTTATGTGTTACAGATACATAAAATCTGTTTGTTGTAAATTAATATATTTGTTTCATGTGATATTACGTACTCAATTCGTAATTTTCTATGAAAATGAAACGGACATTTAGTGACGTCACTTCACGTGCATGGTTTAAGTGATAAGTTTAAAATATATTTTCTTGATGATAATTATATTATTTACTACGATCTTCTTTAGTGTGTAAAAAGTAATTATAAGCTTTGATCACTTCCTCAAACTTAAAAATGGTTTACTACTTGGGCATTGTCTTAATATTCTTAGGATTCAGAAACCGATTGGAGTTAAAAAAAAATGTCTATCCTAAGTCAAATAAATTAATAACAAAATAATATTCAATGTGACTTATTATTACTTCCCATTATTATTATTATAAAAAGAAAATAAATAAAGTATTTTATATTTCTCAAACCAACCTCAGCAAAAAGTCTATATAAACTCAAACTCTCTCTCGCTCTCTTTATTTCTCAACTCTCTTCTCTCCAATTTTTTTTTATTTTAATAAACTTCTGCACTCATGGCTTCTTCATACGTATTAACACCAAAACTCAGTCACTCCTTTGCACCGTTCGATCTAGACGCTCCGTCACCCTCATCTTCCGTTAGTTTCTCAAACACTAAACCCAGACGCCGAAAACTCTCAACAAACTCCGTCACAGACTCACCATCTTTAATTGATTTCCCTAATTACCCTTCTCCAAACCCCATTATTCCAGAAAAGGACACTTCCCTCTGGAATCCTCTCCAACGCGCCGCCTCCGCCGCTCTCGATCTCGCCGAGGCTGCATTGCTAAGACGTGAACGTTCTCAACCTCTACCTAAAACCGTCGATCCTCGCTATCAGATTTCCGGTAACTATGCTCCAGTGCCGGAGCAATCCGTTAAACCATCTCTCTCTGTTACTGGAAAAATCCCTGAATGCATTGACGGTGTTTATCTCCGTAACGGCGCTAATCCACTCTTCGAACCAGTCTCTGGCCATCACCTTTTTGACGGAGACGGAATGGTTCACGCCGTGAAAATCACTAACGGTGACGCGAGTTACTCTTGTCGGTTTACGGAAACCGAGAGATTGGTTCAGGAGAAACGACTCGGTTCTCCGATTTTCCCTAAAGCCATAGGTGAGTTACATGGTCACACCGGAATCGCGAGGTTGATGCTATTTTACGCACGTGGTTTACTTGGTTTAATAAATCACAAAAACGGAACCGGAGTCGCAAACGCCGGTTTGGTTTACTTTCACGACCGGTTATTAGCGATGTCTGAGGACGATTTACCTTACCAAGTACGCATCACGAACAATGGCGATCTCGAGACGATCGGAAGATTCGATTTCGACAGTCAATTAAATTCTGCAATGATCGCTCATCCGAAAATTGACCCTGAGACGAAGGAGCTATTCGCGTTGAGCTACGACGTTGTAAAGAAACCGTATTTGAAATACTTTAAATTCTCGCCGGAAGGGGAGAAATCGCCGGACGTTGAGATTCCTCTCACAAGTCCAACAATGATGCATGATTTCGCGATCACCGAGAATTTCGTCGTGATTCCGGATCAACAAGTGGTATTTAAACTCTCCGATATGTTTCTTGGTAAATCTCCGGTTAAGTACGACGGAGATAAAATTTCTCGGTTTGGAATATTGCCAAAAAATGCCAAAGACGCGTCAGAGATAATCTGGGTGGAATCACCGGAAACTTTTTGTTTTCACCTGTGGAATGCATGGGAGTCGCCTGAGATCGAAGAAGTTGTGGTGATTGGATCTTGCATGAGTCCGGCGGATTCAATCTTCAACGAGTGCGACGAGCAGCTCAATAGCGTTTTGTCGGAGATCCGGTTAAATCTCAAAACCCGANCCTTTTTGACGGAGACGGAATGGTTCACGCCGTTAAAATCAATAACGGAGATGCGAGTTACTCGTGCCGGTTTACGGAAACCGAGAGATTGGTTCAGGAGAAACGACTCGGTTCTCCAATTTTCCCAAAAGCCATAGGTGAGTTACACGGTCACACCGGGATTGCACGGTTGATGCTATTTTACGCACGTGGTTTATTCGGTTTACTAAATCACAAAAACGGAACCGGAGTCGCAAACGCCGGTTTGGTTTACTTTCATGACCGGTTATTAGCAATGTCTGAAGACGATTTACCTTACCAAGTACGTATCACGAACAATGGTGATCTCCAGACGATCGGGAGATTCGATTTCCACGGTCAATTAAATTCTGCGATGATCGCTCATCCAAAAATTGATCCGGAGACGGAGGAACTATTCGCGTTAAGCTACGACGTCGTTAAGAAACCGTATTTGAAATACTTTAAAGTCTCCCCGGAAGGAGAGAAATCACCGGACGTTGAGATACCTCTAGCGAGTCCAACGATGATGCACGATTTCGCGATCACCAAGAATTTTGTTGTGATTCCAGATCAACAAGTGGTGTTTAAACTATCCGATATGTTTCTTGGGAAATCTCCGGTGAAATACGACGGAGAGAAAATTTCCCGGTTTGGAATTTTGCCCAAAAATGCTAAAGATGCGTTGGATATGGTCTGGGTGGAGTCACCGGAGACCTTTTGCTTTCATCTCTGGAATGCTTGGGAGTCGCCGGAGACCGATGAAGTTGTGGTGATTGGATCTTGTATGACTCCGGCGGATTCAATCTTCAACGAGTGCGATGAGCAGCTCAATAGCGTTTTATCTGAAATCCGGTTAAATCTCAAAACCGGAAAATCAACACGCCGAACTATAATTCCCGGTTCGGTTCAGATGAATCTTGAAGCTGGTATGGTAAACCGTAATTGTCTTGGGAGAAAAACCCGGTATGCTTACCTAGCCATAGCTGAACCGTGGCCAAAAGTGTCAGGATTCGCTAAAGTCGATCTTTCTACCGGCGAAGTTAAAAATCACTTTTACGGTGGTAAAAAATACGGTGGCGAACCTTTTTTCTTACCCAAAGGGTATGAATTGGACGGAGAAGATGACGGTTACATAATGTCGTTTGTACACGACGAGGAGAGTTGGAAATCAGAGCTTCAGATTGTTAACGCCGTTACGTTGCAACTGGAAGCAACAGTTAAATTACCGTCAAGAGTACCGTATGGTTTCCACGGGACGTTCGTGAATTCGGCTGATATGTTAAACCAGGCTTAGTATTAAGTAAACCAAAACCGGCTTGGTTAATTGTCGATAGGCAGATTTTAGTTGTAGAAAGAAGTTTTGCAAGCTCGGCTGATATCTGTTTCATTTTGTTTTTTATGTATTAATCAAAATTTATTTTTCTTTTAAATTGAAGTAGTGATGTAATATATACTTGAAGAAACCTTATTCAGATGTTTTGTTTGATAAAATTCTAAACTATATATAATTATGCATAAGAAGAAAAAAGAATTCGAAAGAAAAAATCTCATGGAAAGCTAAATACAAGACTTTGAATAGTACAAATGTGATTCGTTGAATGCGACAGTTACTTGGCTTAGGTCGTTGGACTTGGTGTCTCGAAGAAACAAACATCTTTTTAAATTGAAATAATTAAGGAATTAATATCGCTTTAGTAATTTAGTTTTTAAATTGCTTTGTCATTGAAAAATATTGGATAACCTCAGACTCACGTAACCATTTTTATAATTAAAAAAATAACATTGCTTTCAAAGAGCATCGTTCTCATAGTTAAATCGTAGTCTCATCCAAAATTATACTTTCATTTTGGAGCCTTTAAAATGCGAGTGAATAACGACAATTACTTAGCTTTTAGGGTCGTTATTGCGTTACTCAAACAATCCAATTCACCTTTTTATACGCAATATCCAAATTAAACAGCTTTTTATTCGATAATAGTTTATTTTTCTTTTTTAATTATACTTGATTTTAATTTGAATTTTCTTTACCACAAACAAGACACCAAAAAAGTTTCCCAAAAAAATTATTGATCAATAATTTTATGCATATTTGTTATTGTCCTTGGATCCTTAATGAATACTTCAATCATTACAAGAGTTTACAATAATCCAGTACAAATATGAGAGAATAACTAAACTAACCTTAATTTTATAGTTAATTGCTAGTTTAACATACTAAAGATTAAGGTTAATTGAGTTATTTTGTATTACAATAATACCTTTAAGGTGAAGAGTAAAAAAAACCTATTTACGAAAATGCCATTAATGAAAATATTTAAAAAATATAATTTCCGATTTATTTAATTTTTTAAAAATAAAATATTTACGAAAATGCCATTAATGACAAATAAATCTGCAATGTAAATCTGCGGTTCATGTTGTGGCAGAGTTAAGTGTTTGGCAGATTTATTTCATATCCGCAGATATATTTTGCAGATTTGTTAGTGTACCGCAAAGTTTTCTGTAAATATGGTAGCAGATTTTATTACGTGTGGCATATTTTTTTTTCGACTGCAGACTTCTCTTTAGCGTTGATATAGAGGCGGCAGAGTTAATAGTTTTGAATTTTTTTTTTTAATTTTTTGAATGGCAGATTTTTCAATGCCGCAGATATGTGTCGCAAATTTATATTTTTACCGCAGGTTTTTAAAAAATGTTGTTGCAGATTTGTGAAAAATGTCGTCAATAATACCAAAGATTAATTACTGAAATAATTTTATAGTTACCGCAAATTCGGATCACTATCATTAGCCTTGACCTTCTTATTTCCATACTTAACTCCTAAACCAGGAACCATCTCATATACCCATGTCAGCAAAACATGAACAGGTCCTTGAAGAGTATAAGATTTTTTATCAAATGACATAATCTTGATGGATGTAATCAGCTGCTTAAAAGCTACTATACCCCATGGATGCTTCTCAAAAGCATCTTGATAAAGTACTCTTTTTGCTGCTTGTAAAGGTATCCTAGACCCTCTATGAATACCAAAAACAGCAACTGAAAGTATACAGAGCTGAGCCACTCTTAGCCTCTTATCAAAATCCCAGAGACGATTCCTTGTCATCATGATATATTGTATTTTGAGTAGTTTTTACAGATAAGTCATGTCCGTTTTTAGAGTCTTTTGGTCTATTTTGAGTCTTTATGTAGGTTCCGGAGTACAGGTTTAGGTATTTGCACATTTGGGAGCTTGGAGTCGGAAAACACGATTGTTTGGCAGATTTGCACAGGCCAGCCCGATCGGGTAGGA
>KE159318.1:12700-25473 GCA_000411055.1 Leavenworthia alabamica
GTGGTGGAGGAGGTTCAGGCGGAGGTGGTGGTTACGGTGGTGAACATGGAGGTGGTTCGGGTGGTGGTGGTGGTCACGGCGGTGGAGGCTATGGACCATGAAGAAACCAAACTTAAAATAAAAAATGATTTGAGCTTTGTGGAGGAGGGTATACAAATTAAAATGCCTATATCAAAACATTTTGTATCCATTATTATTGAATGTTGTATTTCCTAATTATTGAAAATATAGTTTTATTATTGTTATAACATTAAAAACCATAATATATAGATCAAACATTAAAAAATTTGTTTGGAGCTTCAATACAAAATTTGATAATAAAAAATTCCCAATTACTAAAAAAACGTGTTTATATACCAAAAAATAAATAAGAAACGGATGATTTAAAAGATTCGATTTAAAAATGTAATATTTTAGCATTAGTGTACAAAGTACAAAACACAACTCTCCACTTTCAAAGAGATAAATATAGCACAAGTAAATATAATATTACCAAATCCAGATTCCATATGAACTGATTAAATTCCACATCAACATCTTTTTAACTAAGACATAACTCTTTCGCTTCGTCTTTTAACTACAAAGCAAAAACAAAACAGAGCTTTCAGTTTTATAATCCGACAATGAAGTCTATTAAGAGAATGTGTCTTACAGCATTCGATCCTGAAGATCACTGAATATAGTAGACGCAAATGATCCAAGCTTATTCTTCGTTTCTTCAGCTATGTTCACTAGAGATGACATATCTTGCTGTGCCTGTGGTTTAAACAAAGTCAAATCATACAACTTTATAAGCTGAAGAATTTGATTCTTTCTACCTGGAAAGAAATTCGATTGATGAGATCACTTGCAGTAATATCAATGTTGGAATCATCTTCTCCATTGCCGAAAAGATCAGAACTTGAAATAGCTGCTGAGCCCTATTAGTTTTACAGTGGTGCAAGAACAATGAGACTAGAGAAATGTTTTAACAGAGTTTGATTGATAAAAGAGAGGACATACTGAGAATTTCTGAAGAGTAGCTTTTGAATCTAGATCGGAATCTCTGTTTTGATTTCCGAAAAATTGAGCAGAAGATATCGATTTCGCGTTGGAAAACTTCTTCCTTGCTTCATCTGTTTCTTCAACCTAAGAAAATAAAAGAACTGAGAATCGAATAATACCTTTTTTCGGGTTCTGTTAACTATCTTTACCTGAGCTTTGGATGAGCCTGAGCTTGATTTCTTGGGGAAAGCAGTTTCCATACCATATTCATTAAAGAAATTAGAAGACTTTGGTGGAGCAACATGGTTAAGCACTTGTGTTCCACTTTTCCCACCAGATTGATCATCATCAAAGTACTCAAATCGAGAAGCAAATGATGATCCAGCTGATGATGATGAGTTTTTAGTTGAAGAAACAACAGGGATCATAGTTACAGGTTCTTCAGGCTTCTGCTCATAGAGATTATCTTTTGGCTAAAATAAACAAAAACACAAATCCAATAAAAACCAAGTCAAGCGAGGCGACTCACTCTTAGATTCTTATTTTAAAATTTTTACCTTAGTAGTAAGCTTACGAGCACCAAGCCCACCAGTCTTCCCTGTCTTTCTTGCAACAAGAGGTTTCTTAAACGTACTAGCCACAACTTTCTGAGAAGCTTTAGGTGAAGAAGAGGAAACATCAACAGCTTCTTGCTTAACCAAAGAAGTCTCTTTTCTCAAATGCTCAGAAGAGTTCACGTTATCGGATGATTCCACTGGCTGAGAAGACACCAAACCAGGTTCTTCAGCCATGGCTTTGGCAACTTCCTTAGCAAGAACTTGTCTATACAAATCAGCAGCTCTTGAAGTATACTTAGCCTCGATTTTGCCACTGTTGTTCCATCCATGTTGCTTAAAAAACACTTGAGCTCGATTGTTCCCACCAAACATCATTGTTCTTAGCTGTTCAGGACTCCATGAGTCTAAGTTCGTTGACCTAATACAAAACAAAGAAACTTAAATCTAATAAAACGGAAAAAAATCAAAATCAACAAAGTAAATACTAAAAATGCTATTAATAGGATAAGTCAAATGGAGAAATAAAAAGTCAACGTCGTCTTGCTATAATCAACAGCTTCAAACCCTAGCTAGAATTAACGACCAGATACTTCAAAAATAAACTAAAAATTTTATGTTTCTTAGAATTAAAACTTTACCTGACGAAGCTAATATGAACACCGAGACTTCGATGAACAGCTGAACAATCGATACATAGAAATATACCATAAGGAACTGAAGCCCAAGTTGGATTCTTCGCATTACAATCAAAGCAAACCTAACAAAAAAATCAGAAATCAATTTGAGATATATGAACTCGTCGTATAAGTTACAGATCTGAACAAAATGATTGAATCTTCAAAGAACAAATGGAGTAAATCTAACCTTGTTCTCGGATTTTGATTTTAGTTTTCTGAAAACAACATTCTTGTCGGTTAAATTCTCAGTCGCCATCGTATACAGATCTTGAGGAAGAGATTTACAGATATCTAATAATGGATCGATTCTTCAAAGCAAATGAATTTTTTTTTTATTTTGCGATTTCTTCTGAAATATGTAAAGGTGTTTATTATTTTGTTACGTTTTATGATTTGTTGTTATGTGATGTGACATATAATATTAAAGACTTATAGATTAACGGATCGAAACTAATCTTAATGGGCTTTTTTGGTCCAGTTCTTGTAGATATAAGCCCATTTATGTATTACTCTTTGTATGTTGAACACAACGGCCCAGCTACAATTCTAAAGAAATACGATTATTTTATTATGTAATGTCTATAATCATGGGTTAGTGTAAGATTAATAAGTCTAATCTCTTTTGTAGTAACATGATCCACGAGAATCACGTGAACTGGAGCATTTGGCCATCGTGGTTAACCATTGAATACGTGCAAATATTGTCCTTTTCACTTAAATAATTTAAATGTGAGTGAAATGGGTAAAATATATATATAAATATTTAATATTATATATTATAATAAACCTAGTAGTATATTTATGTCTATATGCCATGAATCTCAATTAAAAAAAGATTAAACAAGTAAAAATGTCAATACTGGTGAGAGAGGAAAGCAGACAAGACTAGGCCTGGACTAAGGACCCAAACAATTAAAGTGGCCTACCCAAGATAATGCCAATATGTATTTTATTGAAAAATACTAATATATATATATATATATATGTCAGAATATTAATTCTAGAGAGAAATATCTCATATCATTTTCATCCATTAATTATTATTATTTTATTTATAACCACCAGAGGATTGGAACTTGGAATCTCAGACTAAAAGTAAAATAAGTTAAACTTAATAGAAAATAATAATAATTATGGACGTAATTAAAATGGAACAGATAATATAACAAAGAAAATAAAGAAAAAATGGCAAAAAGTTTAATTGTTTTTTTGGTGGAAGAATTGTTTTTTTTTTTTCTCAACCAGTGGTTTGAATTTGTGTGAAGAATTTGAGAAGTGACAAATATGATGTTATATATTTAAATACTATTTTATTTAAATCATTTTAATATTTTATTTAAAGTATTCAAATTCATGGCTAAAATTTTGATAAAAATTTCACTTTTATCTCAAATGCAATTATTTGTTTGTTTAAACATGCAAAATGTGGATAACTCAAATATTATTTAGAGTAATTCCTTCTAATACCACAATTTATAGTTTTAAAGATAAAATTATATTATTTTTTAATTAGACATAAATATCATTTTTATTAAAATTATATTTTTAATTTAATATTAGGGTTGAGTATTTAATAGTTAGATTTAGTTTTTTATTATTTGGATTGAGTATTTAGTGGTTGAGTTTAGTATTTATTGTTTGGTTTTTGTGTAATTTCTCAAAAATATAATCTAATTTTTAATTCAATTGAATTATTAAATGTTAATTTTGTTTTAAATTGATTTTAATGGTATTTGTAGAAATTAAAGTTAATTTGGTGTTATTTTTGATAATTGTCCTATTATTTATTTGTTATAGTATAAAACTATAACAAAATTCACAGTATACAAATTTAAATTGTTGCATATACATAAATCAGTTATTATTTTTACTTGTTTTTTAAGTGATCTATGATGGCTGATAAATCATAAACACATTTTAAGTAATATTGTTATTGTTATGAGGACAAAACTGTGGTCCAAACTCCAAACTAAAAACTATCATACCATAAATATTCAATTAAATAATAACATTTATTTTTTTCATAACTGTGAACTAAATATTTGTTTTTTTCTATCATATACAAAAAAAAAAACATTGCCACTCTCATATTTATAAAATAACAACTTGTAAAAAACAAAACAATAATTTACATTTCTTTATATAAATAAAATAATATATTTGCATAGAATCATCATCATCTCCAAAAACAATCACTAAACGCCATTTGCTTTAGCTTTTTCTCTAAACACGTCACTTCTCTCTCTCTCTCTCTCACCGGAAAAGTCTTCAGCTTTATCTTTCACGACTTCTCCGGCGGCTAATTTCACATGAACGGCACAACATCATCAATCAATTTCTTAACAACTGATGATGAAACATCGGCCATGGAAGCTTTCATCGGAACAAATCACACATCTCTCTTTCCTCATCAACCACAACTTCAATTCAACGAAGACACTCTTCAACAACGTCTTCAAGCTTTAATCGAATCCGCTGGAGAAAACTGGACTTATGCAATCTTCTGGCAGATCTCACACGATTTCAATACATCCACCGGAGATAACACAGTGGTTCTAGGTTGGGGAGATGGTTATTACAAAGGAGAAGAAGATCATGAGAAAAAGAAGAAGAATAAAAACAATTCGAATTCAGATGAACAAGAACATCGGAAAAGAGTAATTCGTGAGCTTAATTCGTTAATCTCCGTTGGAATTGGAGTTTCCGATGAAGCTAATGATGAAGAAGTTACAGATACTGAATGGTTCTTTTTAGTTTCGATGACTCAAAGATTCGTTAACGGAGTTGGACTTCCCGGTGAATCGTATTTAAATTCTCGGGTTATTTGGTTATCCGGGTCAGGTGCTTTAACCGGGTCAGGTTGTGAAAGAGCTAGTCAAGGTCAGATTTATGGGTTACAAACTATGGTATGTATCGCTGCTCAAAACGGTGTCGTTGAACTTGGTTCATCGGAAGTTATAAACCAAAGCTCAGATCTAATGGATAAAGTTAATAACTTGTTCAATTTCAATGGTGGTGGTGATGATGGTGGTGAAGCTTGTTCATGGGGTTTTAATTTGAATCCAGATCAAGGTGAGAATGATCCAGCTCTATGGATTAGTGAACCGACGAACAACAACAACAACAACAACATCGGAATTGAATCTCCGGCGAGGATTCATGGTAATTCGAATTCTAATTCTAAATCTGATTCTCATCTCGAGAAGAACGAAAGCTCTGTAGGAACCCAAAAGGTTGAAAATTTGAAATTTTCGAGTTCTGGGTTGAATCAAAATGGTAACTTTAATAATGAAACCCTAAGTTTCTGTGGTTTCACGGCGGAGGAGAGTAATAAGAAGAGATCTCCAGTTTCTAAAGAGAGTAATAATGATGAAGGAATGCTTTCATTTACTACTGTAGTTCCATCTGTTGATTCTGATCATTCTAATCTTGAAGCATCTGTGGTTAAGGAAGCTATTGTTGTTGAACCACCTGAGAAGAAACCGAGGAAACGAGGGCGTAAACCGGCTAATGGAAGAGAAGAGCCATTGAATCATGTTGAAGCAGAGAGACAAAGAAGGGAGAAGTTGAATCAAAGATTCTATTCTTTAAGAGCTGTAGTACCTAATGTGTCTAAAATGGATAAAGCTTCTCTTTTAGGAGATGCGATTTCATATATTAACGAGCTTAAATCGAAGTTGCAACAAGCAGAATTGGATAAAGAAGATATGCAGAAGCAGATAGATGGGATGAGTAAGGAAGGAAATGGGAAAGGAAGTGGTGGTGGCGGTGGTTCTTCGAGGGTGAAAGAACGAAGAAGTTCGAATCAAGATTCTTCAGTGAGTTCTATAGAGATGGAGATTGATGTGAAGATCATTGGTTGGGATGTGATGATACGTATACAATGTAGTAAGAAGAATCATCCTGGTTCAAGATTTATGGATGCTCTTAAGGAATTGGATTTGGAAGTGAATCACGCAAGCTTATCGGTAGTGAATGATTTGATGATTCAACAAGCTACTGTGAAGATGGGAAGCCAGTTTTTCAATCATGATCAGCTCAAGCTTGCTTTAATGGCAAAAGTTGGAGAAAACTATTGAACAATGTATGATCTTTTAAACAAGTTAGGTCTCTTTGTAAGTAGTAAGTACTCATGTTGTTGTTCATTAGTTCTTACATGTTAATTTAGTGTCTTCATAAGCCTTAAGTGAGAGGAGACCAGAGACTTTAGTAAAATAAGAATCTTTGGTTATGTATACTTGTTTGAAGTAAGATTAAGTAATCTATTGAAGTGTTTTTTAGTTATGTGATTGGTTTAGATTATGTAAGCAACACTTTTGGTTAGTTTATAACTTTATTGTATACCAAAAAGGTCGAAATAAGTGGATATGAGAGTGGGATAGTGCTCTTATCTTTATGAGTGAAATGTTTATAATGCCAAAAAAGTTGAGACATTGTCATTTGTTTGTATATATGATTTTGCAACCATATAACAAAATTTTTAAAAATATTACAAACAAAAAAATCAACAATTAAAACAAAATTTTTTTAAGAGAAATTTCTTCTAACACCATCAAAGGTAGTTTATTGGACAAAATTATATTGATTTTTATTTGGACATGAATACCATTTTTTATTAACAATATATTTTTATTATAAATTATGTTTTTTCTGAAAAATATTTTTTATTTATTTAATGTTACTATTTAATGTTTAATGTTTGTGTTTAGTATTTATTATTTAGGGGTTAGGATTTTAGTATTTAGTGTTTGAGTTTAGTATTTATTATTTAGGGTTTATAATTTTGATTTAAAATTTAGTATTTAAGGTTAGGATTTTGGTATATAGTGTTTGAGTTTAATATTTATTGTTTAGGATTTGTATATTTTTTCTAAAATAAAATCTAATTTTTAATTTACTTGAATTATTAAATGATAATTTTGTATTAAATTAATTTTAGTGTTATTTTTAACGCGATCACATGTACGTTTTAATCTTAAATAATTTTATTAGGCATTTGATTTTGATTTTTTCACAAACACCAAGAGCATTATTGCATGTATATATAGTACTAATAAACAAAGAAATTAAATTAATATTTTATTTTGCTTTTCGTCAATTAATATGAACATATATTCATTTAGAAATTAGAACCATAAAGTTGACTTCGTACCATTATTATTTTTTAGTTATTAATTAAGGTGTGAGGTTAATACCTACTTACCAAACAACGTATGTTAACAAAATTCGAATTTACAAATATACACTTTCCACTAAAAATAGATTAGTTTTAGTTAGTCTCTTTACTAAAATAAAACATATTATTACTAACTAAATAAAACCAAACTCTGTCTTTTTTTTTATTGTCTCTCTTTCTCATAATCGATCTCCATTGTTCTAAGGAGATCGTAAAGAAAGAGATATGAGTCTGAATTGTTTAACATGTCAAGCTTTTACACGAACAGATTCAACAAAAGAGTTTGATCTCTCCGGTCCTGGTCCACCAACGATCAAGACTAACCATGTTAAAGGTAAAAAAAGTTGTGGAAGAAATTGGTCAGGGAATTTAAGCCCTAGGATCAATGAGAAGATTGGACGGTCAGGATCTTCTTTAGCACAAAAGATGAAGAAAGTGAAAAAGATTCATCATATAAGACTAAGTGGTCCTGTTAGTTCTAGTAATGGGACGACCAGGCTTGAACAACCAATGCTTGTAAGGAGTAGTGGGATGAGAAGAGATTGGAGTTTTGAGAATTTGAGAGATCAAGGATTGATAGAAGAGAAAATGAAGATTAATATATAAATTTATCAATGATCATGATTCTGAGATTTTTTTAAGATTTTATATAAATTGTGATAGAATATGTGAGATTTTTATATATAATAGTATTGTTTGTTTGGATGAAAAAAAAAACATGTTTTATATATTTATTACTTGTCACGTTTGTTCTCTTTGTTTTTATATTTATTTTGTATTTTTTGAATGAAAATACGGTTTGGTTTCTTTTGTTAAATCTATTTTTTGAGTTTATTTCTTATTCACGTATTCATTTTTTATTGTCAATTTACTAAAGCTTTTTGTTGCTTTGTTGATTGATATTTATAGAGAATTAGAAATAAACATTGTCATTTTCTCTTATGATTGTTTTTATTTATTAATCGATATTTATATAGAATTAGAGATAAACATTAAGATTGGTAATCTCATAAGAGAAAATGACAATTCTTATCTATAAATAATTACTCAAAAAGTCAAGAAAATTATCATTATTATTGGGTCTACTCATTAGATAATAGTTTATTACATTTAAAGGTAAGAGACATCATATACATATATTATCATGTAAATATTTTTAAATTTGTAACGTGGAAATTGTATTTAAAACATGATATAAAATACGTGTCTAGGGCATAATACTATACGATAAGGGTTTATCGCACATATTGAAAATAGATATATGCATAATAATTAATAACAAAAAGGCTTTGTAATAAATATGGATGTAAAAGTGTCCGAATACTCTAAAGTAACAAATGAATATATTATTGTATTAATATGTAATAACACAACATTTTATTTTACAAATAAATTCACCATTAACTTATTAGTAAGGCTCGTCACCTACTATAAAATATTTTAGTATCATTATAAACATCAATAAATCTCCACTTGACTATATATATCATATATTAAACCAACTTGTTGATTAAAAAAAAANATAAATCTTAAACAATACATACTAAACTCAAACACTAGAAGTATATTAAACTTTAACTTTAAATAATAAATTCTAATCTCTAAATCAAAATTTTAAATCCTATATAATAAACACTAAACTTAAACACTAAATATAAACTCTAACAATAAATACTAAATCTAACCCATAAATAATAAATAATAAATTCAAATATTAAACATTAAATAAAAAATATATTTTTTATAAAAAAATTATAATTGTTAATAAAAATATATTTTAATAAAAAATAATATTCATATACAAATAAAAAATTAATGTAATTTTGTATAATAAAATACATTTAATAGTATCAACTAGATTTACTAAATAATTTATTATAAACTTGTTTTTTTAAGAAGAGAGCGTAAACGAGTCAAAAAGTCAAACTTTTATTTGTTTTATTAGTTTTGTTCTTCTTCTTCTTCTCATTTTCCAATCTTCAATTTTTTTCCGGTCAAATCCAAAAAAACGTGTAGGCTCTCTTTACCTTTCATTTCTTTTAGAGTCTTTCTTGGTTTAAAATCAAATTCCAAAAACTATAATTACAATTATATATTAAGTCTGTGTAGTTTCTTCACTAACCAAGATTTAGATTTCTCTGTGTTTATTTATTTATTTGTTTCAGGTTTAATCATGGATGATCAGAGAACTCATAATAATAATGATAATCATCATCTTGGTGTAAACAAGATAGGCAAAAACATCCGTAAAGATCAATCAACTCAACAAAATCCTCAAGCTTTGGTTTACAACATCAACAAAACCGATTTCAGATCAATTGTTCAACAGTTAACCGGACTTGGTTCAACTTCTTCACTCAATCCTTCACAACCAACAAATTCAAAACCTCCAAATTCACGCTTGGTTAAAGTTAGACCAGCTCCTTTGACTCAAGTCAACCGTCCTCCACCTCCGGTTCAATCAGATCTAATTGCATCTCAACCGGTTAAGCCTCTTAACCCAGCTGAATCTCCAATCTCCGCTTATATGCGTTATTTAATTGAATCAAGTCCCGTTGGAAACAAGTCTCAGCCACAAAACCAAAACTCGGTTCAATCATCAACCGGTTTATTTCCTTCAAATCAAACCAATCATAATCCAATGGTATTCCACTCTCCAGCTTCACAGTTTGCTTTCTCACCACAACCTAGATCGCCATTTCCGTTGTTATCACCTAATTTTGCGTTTTCGCCGCGGTTTTTAGGCAGTAGTGAACCGCTACCACCTCCACCATCACCGGGCTTTTTCTTCCCGTTGCTCAGCCCATTATGGAGAAATCAATAGCTTAAATAGTTGTGTATTAAAAAAAATTAAATGATGTATTTAGATGAACACTTGTTTGGTTTTTTTTTTAAAATATTTAGCTTGTAAAATATGTGTATTTTCATGAGTTATCTTTTAATTATGTTAATAAATTTATAACTAGAATTCGCGCGGAGAAATGTTTTATGATTAATGAAAAATATCATGAGAATGTATTGAAAACATATATAAGAGGTAAAATATATGATTTTATATAGTTAAGAGTTTATAGTATAAGAAAATTATTATTATTGATGATATATGTGACTAATAATGTATGTGTGAAATATAAAAATATTATTGAGTAAAATATATATTAAATAATAAATTATTTTGTTATCTTTCTAGTAATTTAATATAAATATTAAATAANGATTTATGACGTCGTTAAACTGCTATGTCACAACAAGTAATAATGCAAGAATCCGACGGTAGAACCAATGACATAGCAGTTTAACGGCATCATAAATCATAGTTAGTTGAGTTAACGACAGGTTTAATTTGGCTAGTCAACATAAACTCGATGATTTTAAAAGAAATCAACAAAAAAATTAGCATTTAAATCGGAAACGAAAAATACAACATTTAAAATTGTGAAATTTGAAAGTACGGCATTATTTTAACCGTTTTCCCCAAAAAAAATGTATTAGATTGTAATGTTTAATTATGATAAATAATTTAATGTTTAAACAATAAAGTAGTGGTGTTGGACATTCCTATCTTCTAATTGGTTAAACCATCATTAAAATCTGGAGGACCATTAGATATTTTTTTACTTTTTTATTTTATTTTTAATCATCCAATCAGATAAACTTTCTTTCCAATAACCAATCAAATAAAATTAAAATTACATTTCTGACCTTTTTTTTTTATTAAGCAAGTTGGGCAACTTGCAGTAGCCACCAATAGATTTGTCCCTTTCCAAAATGGAATAAAACGAGAAGCATCTTCAGTTTCCTCCTAACTTACTATGCAGTAAATACATTTCACTATCAACTTTATAAACCAAATAAATACATATAATGAAAATAAACTTTTAAAAAAATATTACATTTTTGAAAAACTATTTTCACGGTGAATTATCAATATATCACTCATTTATTTACATATTTTTTATATATAATTATGTTATTTCCATAATTTATTAAAATATGATAAATTATTAAACAATATGGGTTTGATGATGTCAAAATCCGAGCTTATCTATATATACACAATACTAGAAAATCAATTAATCCTAAGTTTGATGGTTAAAAATGTTTCCGGTTTGTAGGAAGAAAAAATTAAGTTTAAAAGAAAAGAAAATAAAATTATGCAAAATCCAAACAATTAAAAATAAAATAAAATTAGCAACCCAAAATGCTAAAGCAAGACCATTTCTTGGTAGATTTTGTCTTCTTCTTCTTCTTCTTTGGTTTGCAAGTTTCATTAGCATTATTCTTCTTCACTAATGGCTTCTCCATATTTATCTCTTCTTCTTTCTCTTCTTCAATCTTATCCTCCATTTCCTATATATTACAATAACACACTTAATCATAATTAAGAAAGTAACATATGTTTTTAATTACCCAAATAAATAACATATTGCATAATAGACCTAGTTACTAATGATATTTTATTAATTTTTTCAACTATCTTATTATATAAAACACAATAGCAAATAAATATATATATACCCGAGAGACTTGTAGATGTTGTAAAGGAACATGAAAAGGATTAATATTGCTATTGAAAATAGGTAATGTCTTTGTCAGATCTTTCTTAATCCTTTGGTTTGATGTTTCACCTAACCCACCAGTTGAAGTAGATGATCCACTACTTGATTCCAACTCCAAACATATCTTTTAAACATTATAACAAAACCCTAATTAATAACACTTTTGTCTGAAAATATACAATACTAATAAACACATATACCTGAAAAAGTCTGGTCTCTAGAGCCGTGATTCGATCTAGTAATGATCCTTTGAAATATGCTTCTCGAACAGCTATGCCTCTATCGATTAATCCTCTTGTTGTAGATGTGTTTTCATCTTTACATTTTGATAGGTTTTGTTGTCTTTCAAGATTCTTTATCTACAATAAGAAACATTACAAAGACACGAGTAAATTCATCAAATAGTAATTAAACTATGTTTATTTTAAACATCAAAGGTGAAAATAATGGTTTACAACGAAATCTAAGTGTTCAAGCCTAGAGAGCATAGGCAAAGAAGAGAGTGAATGTTTTTGTTGCTCAATCGTCTCCATAAGATTTGTTATTTGTGTGTTACTCTAATTGTGATTTTATTTTATTTTTGTGTGTTTATAGTAGAAAAAAAGTTATATTAATAATTAAAATGTAAAGAGAAAAAAATGTATAAAAGTAGTTATGACTTCCCTCCTTTTTTTCTGTTAACACAGCAGTACTAGTCATACGCTAGTTAGTTACCCGCCACGTAACAATTTATAAATGGGCCTATATACTTATGGCCCACAAGACAAGCCCATTTATAGATTACACGTTATTACATTGAATTATATTAGACCGGCTCGTA
>KE159318.1:25498-56705 GCA_000411055.1 Leavenworthia alabamica
TTTTGATTGTATTTATTTCCTTTTTTACCCAAAAACATAAATTTTGCTGAAAATTTTAAAGATCATTAAAAACCAAAAGGTTAACATCAACAAATCGAACCAACAATTAAACCAATTCTAAACCGGTTTATCCCAAGCTAGACCTTGTCATCTCATAAGCCAAGAAACAAGCAGCATTAGCAGGAACACTCCTAGCCATGGCTGGACCAAACCCTTTATACAAACCTTTAACTCCTTCAGCTTTCAAAATCTTCCTAAAAGCATCCATTGAACCCGCATATTTCGGGTTTTTATAATCATCAACTTGAAGAACACTCTTCACAACATCAGTTGGATATACAATTCCCCAAAACGAAGCACCAGCAACTCCACCAGCCATGATCAATGAACCTTGTCCTAAGCTTGAAGTATCTGAACCACCAGCTAAGAATCTCTTAAAACCTTCATAAACTCCAAACATTGTCGCGTTTCCAGGGACTTCACGAGCTAATGTTGGGACTAAACCTTTGAATAAACCTCTTGCCCCGCCTTCTGATCTAAGTACATGACGAGCTACATCCATCGGTCCACCATATTTCACAGCTACAACCACTGAGCTTGTGGTAGAGGCACTGGCTGATGCACCTTGTGCTTGTAACCTGCATTTAATCAACTCAGTAGGACAAGCAAGGAACGAAACAGCGAAACCAGCGCCTGCACCACATATAAACTGTTGACTAATGGTCAATGGAGTTCCAGGTTCAGACCTAAACAATCCTTCCATTTGACCTCTCACAGTGAACAAAACAGCATTGAAGGCAGCAACAGTTGCAAGAGGAGCTCCCATACCTTTATACAAACCTTTAGGTCCTTCAGCAGCAACAGTTTGTTTAACTGCATCAATGGCACCAGTGTACCTTGGAGGTTGGCCTGGTGTAGGAGCTGGTTGACTCTGAAGTTTGACTTTGATTGTATCAAATGGATGACCTACAATTAGCTGAGCTGCTCCTCCAACAGTACCTGAAGCTAAATCCTTTGCTGCATCCGCCATCTTCAAGAAACACAAAACAACTAAAAATTCTGAGAAGCCACCAAACTCAAAACTTTAGTTTATAAAGTTAGCTTATAATCTAACCAATCAACCAAATATCTCAGAATCAACCAAAGATCAAAACTTTTAATGAACAATCCATTAAAATTAAAACCACTTGAATCAATCACATTTCTCAGAATCAATTAAAAATCAATACTTTACGTTTCTAGTTTTTTAACAAAGTTGGAAACTTGTGATCCTCAGAACTCTAATTACAATCCAATCAAACCCAAATCAGAGAACAATGAGGAAAGAGCTAAGCAAACCCAAAACCAGAAACTACTAAACCCAATTGGAAAGTGAGCAGATATGTTTGCTTACCAGAGATTTTGATTAGAGAAAAAGGAAAATAATGGATCCAACGAGATAGAGAGAGATTGAGAGACACAAATGAGTGATCAGATAAAACCCATAAAGAAAATAAAAAGTTTTCAAGTGGACAATAAAGTTTTTAATCACTCAATCAAACTGCTCTCTACGCCACAAAGGATGGAGCTTTGCTGAGACACACACACAAGTTTTATTTTATTTTAACCTTTACTATCATTTAGAAAGATAAAAAAAATTGGTTGGTGAGACTTAGAACTGAGAAGTGAAGAGATGTGAGTGTTTTGTCTCTATCTGATCATGTTAGGTAGGTAAGGTATGTCTCGATTTGAGATGGTTTAGGATTTAACTCGGTTATGAATTGAGCTGGTTTGAAGCTAAATGGGTTTTGTAAGTGTTTAGATGGACCGAGTAGCCCTGGATAAGCCCAAAATCAAGCCCAATTAAGTTATATGTTACGAAAGTACAGATATTATTTATGTTTTGGGTGTGTTCCATAACCCAATAACTAATGGGCTGGCTACTTTGGATAATTTTAAAACCCGATCAAATAACTAATGGGCTGGCTACTTTGGTTAATTTTAAAACCCGATCAAATAACTAATGGGCTGATTTTGATTAGTCTAAACCGGACCCGGTTTAGTCAATGTATGGCTTCTGCTGCACTCTGTTAACATAACAACAATTAACAATAACCTTCTTCGTTCGCCCACAGAGCTGTAAACTTTAGGGTTTGGTGTAGCTCTCTCTTCCTCTCTTTGGAGTCGAACGAAGATGGGGAAGAAGAAAACGGAGTCTAAAAACGATGAATCTCAGTCAGGAATATTCTCCACTCTCTTCTCTGGAGATGTTGTTGAAGGCGAAAGCTCTGTTTTTTCAAGTCTCTTCTCTGATGATAACCCTTTCCGACGTAAACAACCTCCGGAAAGCAAAGACACTGATATGATTAAGCAAAATGTCGAAGAAGAAGTAGAAGAAGAAACAGTTTTGCCTGTGAAGACGAAGAAATCTAAAAAGGAGAAAAAACTGAAATCTCCAGTTTCAGAGAAGAATTTGGAGGTTAATGAAGGAAATGATTTGGATTCAAAGATGAAGAAGAAAAAGAAGAGAGATGAGATTGAGAATGAATACGAGAAGAACAAGTATGGAAGCATTGAGAAGAAGGTTGGTGAGAAGAGGAAGAAAGCTGATGAAGTAGCTTCTAATACAATGGTTTCTAAGGAAGGTTTTGATGATGAATCTAAGCTTCTTAGAACTATTTTCGTTGGTAATTTACCATTGAAGGTTAAGAAAAAAGTTATCTTGAAGGAGTTTAGTAAATTTGGTAGTGTTGAATCTGTGAGGATACGCTCTGTTCCTATTGTTGATGTGAGTTTTTATTAAATGTTTAGTTTTTGATTAGAGAATGAGAAAATGGTTTCTGAGTTTGTTTTGATTTTGATTTATTAGTCGAAGAAAACGAGGAAAGGAGCTATTTTGCTGAAGCAAATCAATGAGAAAGCTTCAAGGTCTGTGCTTTCGAAACCTTATTATGGATTCTGTTTTTGAAGTCTAATGTTTTTTTTTCTGTGAATGGTATAGTGTTCATGCCTATGTTGTGTTTGAAACAGAGCAATCTGCTGAAGCTTCTTTGGCACATAACATGTCTCTGGTAATATATCGTTGTTTTCGTCTTTAGGTGTTGTGTTGTAGGTTTGATTAATGGGTTTTATGTTTATATTCAGATTGATGGTAATCATATTCGTGTTGATAGAGCTTGTCCTCCTCGTAAGAAACTGAAAGCTCAAGATGCTACTCATTTATATGATCCTAAGAGGACAGTTTTTATGGGTAATCTCCCTTTTGATGTGAAGGTTAGTAGCTATCTTATGCCTCTTCTATCTCAATTGGGAACATAATCTCGGCCATTTCTCAGTTATGTTTGATTTAACTTAGGACGAGGAGGTGTATCAACTGTTTACTGGTAAGAGTAATTTGGAGAACACTATAGAAGCTGTTCGTGTCATTAGAGATCCTCACTTGAACATTGGAAAAGGGATAGCTTATGTCTTGTTTAAAACAAGGGTATGTATGTTGCTATATACATCGATCTTACTAATATTAATATAGATCTATCTGATGAGTCCTTTTAACTACTTATTAGGAAGCTGCGAATCTCGTAATCAAGAAAGGATATTTGAAACTTAGAGACAGAGAGTTACGAATTTCTCGAGTTAAAACTGATGCAACTCCATCAAAGAGAAAGATCAATCCTTCTTCTGAAGCTATCTCTCCTGCTCAGAAAAGATTGCAAAAGGATAAAGTGGTGTTACCAACTGTGACAGGGAAGGCTAATCTATCATATCAAGGTGTAAGAGCTTCAAAATCTGGTGATGATAAGAAGAAACCTTATCAGAAAAGCATTGCACAGTCAAGGATGATGAGAGCTAGAGGAAGTAGCAGTGGTGAAAGAAGTAAGAAAGGTGGAAATAATAGTAGTTTGAAGGAACGTAGTAATAAGAGACCAGCGGTTGCAGCAAGAAAGGCGAAAGCAAATGCAAAAGGTTCTTCTAAAGAGAGTGGTGGTAAGAGATTTGCAGGGACTAAGCGTAAACAAGAGAACCATAAGCCTGAAAGCTTATCTAAGAAGAAGAAACCAAAGCGATTTTAGATGGTTTTTGCCAACCGAACCTATCTTTTCCTCCTTAGTTTTGATACCTAGTGGCTTTTGTAGTGTTCTTCTCTATATCAACTCAAGTGTAATGTTTCAACAACTTTAAAGAAAAGCTTTTTTGATGATTAACATAAAACAGAATTTGAAGAGTTGATGAACAATCTACGATAAGGATATGAACTTTCTTATAGTTTCAAAGGAATCAACAGTAATAAAGTTCAAAATATTACAGTTACCTTTACTTGTTTTAAACATTTCGTTTAAAATTGTAAAAGTTACGTACATAAAGGCTATGCCTTTACGTTTAAGACTTGAGATTAAACAAATAGAGATATCCAGTTGCATAATGGACCTACAAAAATTCATGTAGTCAAAACATACTAAGAAAATTAGAAAAATAAAATTAGAAACAAATAAAACAATTATTTAGTTTAATATAATATAGCTTTAAAACAAATTTTTTTTATGGGTAGACAATAAATTACACTTAACTTTAAAAAAATTGTGGAATCAGCTAATTCTTCACCTTACTCAGTTACTCCTAATTAAAATTCTTAAATTTGATGAATGAACTAAGTAAGAAATAATAAAAATTATTATAATATTTTCTCTTATACTGTATATATACATGCCCTAATTTTCCTTCAATTTAATTTTAATAAATAACCATCACGACCAAATAAATCATTATGACATTGAGTTTCAAACATTACGAATTTATAGTGTTCCGTGATTGGAGGGCTTTCTAAGTGATGTAAATTTTGAAAGACTTTAATTAAGCATGAAGTCGACAAAATAGTATGATTGATTGTCACGTTTAATGTCTATCACCGAAAAAAACTTCCAAAAACTTTGTTTTTTCCAATGACTTTAGTTTTGACCGCCATAACTAATGTTCAAACATAAATGTTACAAGTTCCATGCATCCCAAAACATTCAAATAATATAAAATTAAAGGTTTTGAATATAACATAAACTTTAAGGTAAAACTACAGAACATATATGCCATGTGATGTGATTATACCCTAAGACTTTGAGTTTCACTCTTGTCCACAAATCACATAAAACGAAGGCTATCCTTTTATCAAATATCAATCTTACTAAAGTATTATAAATGTGTGTATAAAACAATATGATCATATGAATAATAAACTCAGAAATAATCGATTCTAAAGTCGCATAGATTCAAAATGAAGACAATCCTTTTATAATCTAACTAAAGCATAAAGTTGGTGTAATAAAACAATATGATCATCTGAATAAACTCAAAACGTATCGATTCTAAAGTTGCATAGTTATAACTAAAACCAACGTTTGGTTTGTCCAAATCTCATTCCACACCAAAACTAAAACCCTAAAGACTAGATCCATAATATAATATACATAAAACATTACACATATAATATGAAACGATAAAGTATATATATATATATATAGATGCAAATGAGTTATATCATATGCCTTTGGTTATGCTTGGCTCCTTGTACGCCACCGGCAGACCTGATTTTCCGGCCAAAAACGGTATCCACTTGTGGCATACAGGGAGCCAGGCATAACGACGAATCAATGTATGATACGTTTTGACGTTGATCTTGGTTTGAATTGAATCATAATCTTTGTTTATTAGTGTTGGGAAGAGAAAATGAAGTATTCAGAGATAAATAATGATGATTTTTAGTGAAGAGGAATTTGTGGGACTACTATATAAAGGCGAAAGAGAGAAGAAAACGAATTATGATGTTATTATCAAATTAAAAATAATTCAAAAGTATATGAATAGGTTTCCATATTTTAAAATTTTGAATGTGAAGATAGTATTATAAAGGACCCATTTACTCACTTTCTTAGTGTCTTTATTGAGAATTAAATGATGCAAAGAATTTGCTTTTTAAAGCATATAATAAAAAATTCAAATTCTAAAATGAGTAATTCCTTTTAGAACCATTCATCAAATGTAGTTTATTGGAAAAAATTAGATTAATTTTTTTATCTAAACGTGAATACCATTTTTTATTTACAATATATTTTTATTAAAAGTTATAACTTTTTTTATAAAAAATATATTTTTTATTAATTGTTAGGATTTAATGTTTGTGTTTAATATTTATTATTTAGGGGTTAGAGTTTAGTATTTATGGTTAGGGTTTAATATTTAGTGTTTGGTTTTAGTATTTATTATTTAAGGTTAAAATTTTGATTTAGAAATTAGAATTTAGTATTTAAGGTTAATGTTTAGTATATAATATTTGGGTTTAGTATTTATTGCTTAGAATTTATATAATTTTACTAAAATAAAATCTAATTTCTAATTTAATTGAATTATTAAATGGTAATTTTGTTCTAAATTAATTTGGGTTGTATTTATAGAATATAATCTAAATTTAGTGGTATTTAACAGAATTGTCTTTCTAAAATATTATAAACTGTCTTAAAACTTCTATAAATGTTTGTATATTGTAAGATGGAATCAAAATATGAATTATTATTTATGCCTGTTAAAGGTAATAAACATTTCACGGCGTGCTAACTGGGCCTCATAGAGTTCGGATTTAAGGCCCATCTTAAAACCAACAAAAGTGGGCCTGAACCTCACCTAAAATGATCTCCGGCGAGTACCTTATTAAAAGTAGACATGATTGAAGCTTTTAGTTTCATGGGCAATCTTAAACCGGTCTAAAACCAAAATCTTGGTTTATCAAACCGGAAATTTAGGAATAACAGAAACAAAACAGACTTTATCTCATAACGAACAAAAAAAACCACACACACACTCACTCTATAACATAAATAAAAAAACCCTCAAGCCCAAACCAAACCAAACCAGACTTCTAAATGTTGTCTTCAAATTAAATGATATATATATACCAAGAATTTTCCACTCATTGATGCCTTAAGATCGACCAAACATACACAAAAGACTTGTCCTTGCTCAAGCTGCGAGTACGATAATCACAATCAGGAGTACAATACCAAATATCACCAAGAGCAAGCATGTCTGCATGTAAAACAAGATCAATACATCATTAGTCTATGGTGTCAAACCATTCATTCACTGTTTTTTCATCTTCAAAGTATTTTTTACCAGAGATGAGTTTGATCTTTGTGTTTTCGCGGCTTTTGCCAAATGAGATCTTCCTTGTGAAGTTGCAGCATGAGAGTTGTCAATGTGAGTACCAATATCATCTGCGATTAAAAACACAAACCGAGTTTTATAACTTGTGCTATGATCAGGACATGTTCTTATTGAGTTATATAAGATTTCTCTTTTACCAATCATGACTCCTTGATCGTTAACTAGAACAGCAAGATCTTTGAATATTTCATTAACCTCGCCAATTTGAGTATGAATTTCTTGTATTCCTTGCTCTCTTTCTTCAATCACAGCCTCATTGAATGCAATCTCATTGTCTAACAAAACAAGTTCTTGTCTACAACAATCAAACAAAGGAGAAACATAAGATAAGTTGCATCACAAACACAAAGAGAGAATTGTCGGTATCATCACATACCTTTTTGACTCCACAAGTTGTGCTCGTTGTTGTTCCGGTACCTTATCTACCTCACTAGCCGTATAGCTTAGATATAAAACAAACCCACACAAAAATGAACCTTTTTTGAACCTTTGATCATTACAATTCTAATTCGAATACATGAAACTGCGTAAAAACAATGGTTTTTACCTAGAAGGTGAAGAGGATTGAGGCACAAAAGGAGTATAAGTAGTTTCTCTTTCAGCAGCTGTTTGTTGAGCTTTTTGAAACTCTTTTAAAACAGCTTGAAAATCCTTAGCTAGCTTAGCATCTGCAATCTTCTTACTTGGCTATACACACACACACACACACACACAAAACAAGCATAAAGATTTAAACTTTACATTAAACAACAAATAACAAAATTCAAAAAGATATAAACTTTTTATTACATTAACATCAGTTTGATGATCAGCTTCACTAGCTTGTTTAAGTTTAGCTGATGTATCCTTAACAAGCTGTGAAATATGTAATCTTGTCTTACGCCTACACAAACAATACAATTTTGGAATTTTCAAAATCAATCAAAACATTTCTATTTTGCAATTAGAAAATCAAAAATTTAGAGTTTTTATTTTAAATTTCAACATACAGTTTATCACGAAGGTCAGGCGTATCTTTGGGAGTACCAAGAGTGTTAACGAGACGTTGAAACGTGGAAACTCCGGTATTGATCTGGAATATTCCAGAAGCTACGGCTTGTGTTGAATCTTGTCTACCACCATTGATCTTCCTTGTTGATCTTCCTCTTCCTGATTCTAAATCTTGAAAACTCATCTTTTTATTTTTATTTTGATTGAAATCAGAGTCCGATCTACAGATATGATAAAGACGATTTTGGTTATCGGATTTTGAAAGGTCAAGGCGTGAATAGTGGAGAGACAGAGATGATTAAAAAGTTTTTTTTTTCTCTTTTGATCCTTTAATTTCTCAATATTTTTCATTTCTGCTTTTTATTTTATTATGTTTTATTTTAACCAAAATATGTATGATGTACCAGAATCTATTTTATTCAGATTCTTCTACGGTTTACACATCTCAATTTGGTTAGGTAACAAATTTTTTCTCACCTCTAATTAGTTTAAACTTTAACCTTATATTAACCTTATATAAAGGTTATACGTTAATAAAATGATAGGCAGAATATTTAATAATGAGAATTTTATAACTTGATCAGCATTTTCTAAGCAAGATTCAATGATGATTAGTGATCATTGACTATATATATTGGTGGATAAAGTGATTATGTCACGTTTTTGTATTAGTTAAGAATCTTTTCAGACAACAAAGAACTCTTAAGCACGACAATCTTATTCTCCCTTCATATACTAGTAGTGTTCTAAAATGCAGTCTAGGAGTTATAGTTTAATGTCTATATATATTTTTTATTTTGGGAGCAATGATTGTTACTGTAACGTCCATGAATTTATTTTAAAAAAGTTTTGAAATGAGTTTTAGGATTAGATTTGGGTTAGTCATATTAATGGACCTAATTAGGTTGTAATTTGACCTAAATTTATTTAAATCTTTAAAATTAAAGAAACTCTAGTTTATTAAACTGGTTTTCGTGGCCACACTGAAAGAGAAAAAAAAATCATCAGAAAAAATAAAATAAGAGAAGTAAAAAGAAGAGAAAACAAATATGACCAATTTGAGTAAAAATCAAACAAGAATTGTCAAATAAATTTATTTTCGTCTCATATTTGGTGGAGATATGAATAACATTATGATCTATCTATAGAAAAAAGCGGATCTCAAATCGGAGTTATGGTTAAAAAGTTATGGTTGTTCTAATAAAAGAGATATTTGTATATCGAATTTTACAATTGCCTAAATTTAAAAGATGTTTTTTGGTGAACCGCTGTGATCTAGATGACGATCTACATATCATTGGAAAGCTCTTGAAGTCAGTTTTCTAAATCCATTGACCGATCTGGATTCGGGTAAGAACTATGTATGAAATTTACATTTTAAGTTAACGTCGTCTATGGTTGAAGTTAGAAAACACTAATTTCAAACAGTTTTGATATTACTTTTTCAAGGCAGCGTTTGGAGGTCGAAATATTATCTGATCTGGCTAAAAATTGGTATAGTTATTCATGACAATATATGCTTCAGTTTCAACGGTGGAATTTAGATTCTAACGGTTAGTTTCTGAATTATATTGAGAATTCTGAATATAATTGATTATAATAACTTTTGACAAATTATTATATTAGATTGTCATTAAGGTTGGATTGAATTAGAGATATGCAGAAGATTTATAGAATGATTTTTTATGCAAATAAATTTTTAGAAAGTTGAACTTTCTAAAAGAGAAAATTTACTAGGAAGGTTAATGTCATCTAAGCTCTCAAATTTGTCGAGGTGAATCCATGACCGTAAAATTATTTCAGTATGTAATAGATAATTTAATATGTTTTCTGTAAACCAACAATGAGAATCTTGATATGTTTTGATTGGATGTATTGATATGATTTACATATTGTCTTATTGCATGATTTATCATGTTATGATCCATGTTAACGTGGGAGGAGTGCCTTATTCAGTGTTGGTTTTTCAATATTGATATTGATGATGCAGATTAAAATCAGGTTGGATCGTGAAGTCGTGACAAGGACGTCAGGTCTTAATAAAATTGTTTTAATGCATATAATATTTTAATACTAAAAAACTGTTTAGAAATGCTCTTACGTTAGCGAGAACAAAACCATCCATATATTTTCTTCCTTTTCCATTGCATAACTTCTTTATATTCGTTATAATTACATCGTAAGAATTGAGTAAATATAATTTTAAAGATTTTACTGAATCATTACAACTTACATCTCTAACACAAAGAAATTTATTTATATAATCTCTAAGAATATGAGCGGATTCTGATAAGTCTTTTAGGTGTATTTTTTGTTTTAGGAGATTTTTGTAATTAGAGAATCAAATATATATTTTATTCAAATCTTCATTTTTTGACTCAAACAATCTTTGTCATATTTATCTTTTACCCGTTGCAGGTTTAAATCTGCTTTAGCTAGGTCTTGAGTTGGATATGACAAGATTGACATTTTTTTTATGGGCTTAATGATCACATTCTGGTTAAGGTCCAGTTTAAACTCCTTTCTCTAAATGAACTACAACAAGGGCTATATTAATTAAAGATTATGTTAAAAAAAATTATAAACAAAAATAAAACAAAATAAATAAATATAAATTAAAAAAAAAAACATAGAAAACATTTACCTCTGCAGTTCGATATAATTTTTAATCTCAATGATTTTTAATCAAACAATTACAGTAACTTAGATTTATTTGCATTCTATTTTTCTTATAATATTTTTTTTAACTACCTTATAATATGAACAATAATAATCTTGTACTAATCGTTTGCACTTTCGGTTCGAATTATTATTTTTTATATATCATAATATATAGTATAACTAATAACTAATATATTTAATTATATATATTTAAGATATTATCCCACGATACATAGCTCGCAGGTTATTATCTATTTTTCAATTAAAATGCTAATATAGACTTCATAATTTGGATTGGTGTTGGTATAAATCAATATGAATATTTAACTTGTTTTAATCACTTATATCCATCTATTAATTTTGTGATAATTTAAAGTGTATTTATATTTATTAAAAGTCAAACTGTCTAAAGTGGGGTACTTGGAGTGAGACTATTGAATATAGAATTTTAGTAGATTTAAAGGTATTTTAAATTTAAAACAAAATCTAGTGTTATTCAATACTCATTTAATTTGATTGTATTTGAATATGAATATTTTGAATATGAATATTTTGAATATGAATTGAATAATATCTTTTAAAACTAAACAATGAATTACATTATTCTTTTTTTTTTTAAATTCCAATTAAATAAAGTTTATTGACATCAATCTCAAATTTATTCTTGCAACTTCCGAAAGATAAAATCATGGAATCAATCTTTTTTTATATAACAAATATAGAATTTGACTAGTGAGAATGTTATCCTTATTGATAAATGAAATGTCTAAACCAATCATAAAATGACAAAATTAAATTCCATTAATGGTATAATATTATTCGAATGAGTATATGTAAAAATTATTTTCGAATATTAAAGTTGATAACTATGAATAATATTCTAATGAGATATTCAAAGAACATTTTTATTAAAAGATTACTTTCTATGATTGTTACGTTATATATATGTTATAAATATATAGTCAACGACGAATAATAAAGTTCCCATGCAAAGCATAAAAATTTCTCTACTATATAAACTAGTGAATCATCTTTGATTTATCCACAAATTCATAACAAGTTTATTAAGTAAACATTTCATAAAAACCATGAAGACCTCATCAGCTTTTTTCATTGCTCTATTGCTAGTTCTATCATGTAAGTAATTTAATTTGTTTATATAATAAAGTTATAATATATTTGATAAATATGTATATTTATATGAATAAATAGGTTCATCATCGATGATAATGGGAGTTAATTATCATGAGAACCGTTGCCATGACTACAAAGATTGTGAAGTATGGTGCAAACAATATGTTCCTGAACCAAAATGTATTAACCATGTTTGTGATTGTAAACCTAAATCTCTTCCGACCGAACTCAGAGCTCGCAAATCTGGTCCTTTAGATATGAATAATTGAATCTCATCTATGTACTCTCTTGTTTTAAACTAATATAACTTTTCATTAATAAAGTAATAATTTATATATATATATATACATCCTTGTTAAGTGTCAATGAATTAAGATTAATGATGATTTATTTACAATTAATAAGTTGATATTTTGTGGTTACATCGTTTACGAAACCGAGACTTAACTAATGTTTTCATAACTCCAAAAAAAAAATTCCTTGCTATGATGGATCTAAATTTTTGTTGTTAGAAAAATAAAATAAAAAAGGCCCAAAATAGTTGTTATGCAAATACATTAAAAAAATATCAAACAAAATATTGTATAGGCCCAGCAAATTATAAATACACATAATAATAGTAATTACAGTCAATAGAAAATATTTTATGATTATATTTTGAAATTACGAATAGACTTCATGAGATTTTATCGAACTCATGTATCAGTATGACTCATCCAATCTAATAGCATTTCCAACAAGAAATTTATATTTGAAGTTTTCCTAATTTCAAATTTAAAATTTATATATATTTTTTTTCAATAATGTAACTTCAAAACAAACTTTAAATATTTTATATATTACTTGTTAATCTTTAATATTAATTTAAAATAATTAAACAATAAAAAATTTACAATTATATTTTAAAAATACGTAATTAATAATATTTTTATAGTATAATAAATACAAGCTATATTATATATATTTTAAAAATATTTTGAACTAAATTATATAAATCATAAATAAAATAAATAAATTAGTTAAAAAAATATATTTTCATATATATTTTATGTTATTATATTTTATATAGATTTTTNTAATAGAAGTTAAATAATATAAAAGTTAATAAAATAATATAAAAGTTAATATTATTTTTGATATAAAAAAATATGAGGGATTAAAAATAAAGATTTCAAATTTTAGATTCAATTTCAAATATGAACTAAGAGTTCATTCTGAAAAAATAATCTAAGTAATATAAAATAGTAACATGATATATATCAACAGTCACATATAGACATTATGTAAATTCTATGTTATATATACAACATGAAATCACGAATATTCATTATATATCACAACCATAAATTAATCAAATATAATTAATTACACCTAATTTTTAGTGGAAGTTCCGGCTGAGGGTGGGATGAATTAAACACGTCATAATTACTAACAACTAAAAGTGTCAAAACGTGTTTTTTTTTTAACATTAAAAATGTAGTAAATGATGATTATAAGAGGATAATGATAACAAAACATTTTAGTAATAAAAACCTTTTTATGTCTAGTGATTTGATTACTTAAAATTCTTAGAAAATAAAGAATATATATATATATATATATATATACATTTATTCTTCAGTGAAAGTTGATGCTAACTAAAAAGAGCCATTTGTTGGCTTTACATTAAAAATGTAATCCATAATTATAAATAATAGATGATATGATATCAAAACACTTTAGTAATAAATACTTTTTTATGTTTAATTGTCTTATTTATTAAAGAAACAAAATTATTTTAACTAATGTCATGTAGATTTTTTCATTAAACCCCATATATTATAAATTACATTTTGTACTCAAAAATCACTAAGGCACAATAAAAAAATAGAATATGAACACAAACAAAACAACATTCTTCTTGGTCCTTTTCCTTGTATTTGTCTTCTGTAAGTTCTTCTCTACTATACAAATATATATGAATTTATTATACATTTATCAATATGAACTATCAACAATAAAACATATATATATTTTAATTTGGGTTTAAAATTCAAATTTTAGTTTTTTTATCTTATGATTATTTCTGAGAGATTGTTATTAAAATAGGAGTGTTCATTTTTTGGACTCGAAATAAACACTGAAAATATGCTATCTGATTTTTATTTTATTTAGTAAAGTATTGTTAATTATTTTTTTGGATAACTCATTTGAAGGCACAACAGTAATAGAAAGCAAATGTCACTCAAACGCCGATTGCAAAAACGCACAACCATGTCCAGTGCCTCTCGCTTGTCTATTTGGCGACTGCGTTTGTCCATGGAAGGGTTCGTCTAAATTCTCAAATTGTCGAATCGTGTGTGCGGGTTTAGGGAAAAAAACTACAAGTCCTCATGATTCTAATTCTTGCGTTTGCAATGATAAAATAAATTAAGAAGTATTGTTACAACAAAAAATTGTAATGAAAAATTAACAAATACAATCATATTGTAATGGTTAAATTTTATAATTTAATAAAAATTTGCTTATGTTTAAAAACTTATAATGTTTAAATTCTGTTAGCATTAAACCGATTCATATTTGTTTTTTTGGTTATAAATATGAAATATATATATATATATATATATATATTCTTCTCTATGTTGAATTGTAATTTTGAAGGTTTCAACCATCGTCTCATCTCTAAATAAAATATAATCCAAAATTTTCAATTTTTTTGTGATAATTTAAAGTTTTTATTTTAATTTTTTTTGTAAATAATAAAGTTTATAGAGCTATTTTTATTTCATATTCTAGTTAAACAAAACTTAAACTTTTAAGATTTTAGATTGTCCAACATTGATATCTTTAAAATCATAGAAGATAACAACCATCATTTTTAACTATACTTTATGTGTTATCAATACTCTTAGATTTTGTATAGTAACTTTTTCATTTTTATATATTAAAATTTAAACATTTTTATTGTTATCTAAAAACACTTAATAAATAATAAAATGAAGCTTTAATTATTACAAAGTATCAAATAAAATAAAATAAAAATGTTTTTACAGCATATTTTAAAATGAATGGAAGGTAAAACTTAAAGAAACAAATCTAATAGCTATGAATAATGTTTTAAAATATTACTATTAATTAAATATCAAACAAACTTTTTTATTAAATTGAAAATATAAAACGAATAAGTGATGTAATCTAGGTTTAAAAGTAACAACAACGTTACTTACGAGAAAGATGTAATATAGACAAAAATGTGATATACAAGAAATCAATTTCTTCTCTTTTTCTTAAAAAATAAAATAATATTAGAGTAGAACACACGCACGCGGTTAACGCGTGGTGAATATTATTTTGACTTAAAGTAAAAAAAGCTTTGACTTATAGATGAGTCGCTTGTCTCAAGGTAACGTACGTGAGTACCAGTTATATAGCTCCACGTGGCAAGAAGGAGCTATTGACGGAAGATTTTCAAACGAGCGTTTTCGTTATGCGTTACACTCTGTCAATTAACACCGTTAAAACTGAAGCATGCCGTTTACCCTTTGTTCCGGTAAGTATTTAATGAGAGATTTACTCCTCCATTTATTGCTAAGGAAAAGAAACTCAGAAGAAGAAAAAAAAAAAACTTTGATAGAGTGTGAGAAAAAAAAAACTCTCAAATCTCTTTGAGATTTTATTTTATTTTCTTTCATTTTCTCGGAAAGTAAACAAGGTATGAAAGTGAGAGGAAACTAGAGAAAGTGAATGAAAATTTCTATACTTTTGTCGGAAAAAAAATCCGAAGTAAACTAGTAGTTTATCTAGTTTGTGTTGTGTTCTTCCATATATGTTTATTTTTGATGTTTTATGAAGATAAAATATAAGGATTTTTAATAAAAAAATTTCTTTCAATCCTTGTTTTTCTCATGAAAGGTCAGATAGTGTCTTAAATTTTTTTATATTTCTTAATTAATTATTTTTATATTCTTAAAAAAACTTTGAAAATATTTCATGAGCAATAAATGTTTTTTTATAAATTACGTTTTTGTGTATTTAATTGAAAATATTTTCTGAAATATGAATCGATCTAGCTGTTGTCACTAGTAATTAAACTGCTCTTCCATGCTTTTCTTTTCTTGGTTTTGATTTTGAGATTAATGGTAAAATTTATAAAATATTCCATGCATTGATTTTTTTCTTTTGACTCTTTACTTCCTTCAGATTTTAAAGAGAAGAAACCCTAATTGAGATTTTTGTGTGATAATTAAGGTCCTTTTGATCCAAACTGATGTTGACAATCTGAGAAGGAACTGTAATGACTTCAGACAACAGATTTGCTTCACCACCACTACCGTCGTCTTCTTCTTCTCCGGCAACAATGCAAAACCCTAATTTTAATTTCATCCCTTTCAACTCATTTTCTTCTATTATCCCGGTTTGTTAAAGCTTCCACTATATTTATCTTATATATATTTTTGTTGTTGATTTATTACAAAGTCTTGCATTTAGTATATTTTTTAAAATAATGAATTTATTAGAAGGAGGAGCAAGGGAGGATGAGTATGATGATGATGATGATGATGGGAGATGGAACAGTAGAGGAAATGACTGAAAACGGGTCAGTGGGTGGGTCATTTGGGTCGGAAGCAGAAGATCCAAAGTCCGGAAATGAATTTGATGTTAATGATCTTCAAGACGATGAACAACCTCCTCCAGCTAAGAAGAAACGTCACCATAGACACACTAATCATCAGATCCAAGAAATGGAAGGGTATATATGTTTTGCATTTTTTATTTTATTTTATTTTATACACATGTGTGTTTAATCTGCAGGTTTTTGATTCAATCTTATAAGATTTGATTTTATTTATTTTTGGTTTAAAACTTAATTATTAACTCAACTGATGTTGAAAATGTTATGAATAGTTTTGGTTTTAGTGTTTAAAATCGGATGTATACACCTTTTTACATTTTCTGTATACACTATATAGTGATTAAAATTGAATATTTGTAGGTTGTTCAAACAAAACCCTCATCCAGACGACAAACAAAGAAAAAGATTAAGTGAGGAACTTGGTCTCAAGCCTCGACAAGTTAAGTTCTGGTTCCAGAATAGGCGTACTCAAATGAAGGTAACTAAAATATATAAATTATGAAACGTTTATTAGGTAATAGAATAGATATATTATGACAAAGTGATTAACAGTTTACTTATTGTCATGATGAATCAATATATAGGCACAACAAGATCGAGCAGAGAATGTGATGTTAAGGGCAGAAAATGATAACCTTAAGGTTGACAATTGCCATCTTCAAGCTGAGCTACGGTGCCTCTCTTGTCAATCTTGTGGTGGCCCTTCCGTCATCGGCGATATCCCTTTCAATGAACTCCACATCGAAAACTGTCGCCTCCGTGAAGAGGTAAACACAGACTAGTAGTTAACTCTTTTGATATTGTTTCAAACGCAAATTTCCATTCATGTTTATATGAGAAAAATAAATAATATTTGATGTTTATATACTACATCATGTCTCTAACGAGTTAATTTATGAGTTGTGCAGCTTGATCGGGTATGTAGCATTGCTTCAAGATACACTGGCCGTCCGATGCAACCCATGTTATCATCTCAGCAGTTGATCAATCCATCTCCAACACTTCCCCATCATCAACCTTTATTGGAGCTAGACATGAGCGTATACGCTGGGAACTTTCAAGAAAATCCTTGTTCAGACATGATGCAGCTTCCTCCACAAGACACAGCTTGTGACTTCCCAGACCAAACTAACAACAACAACAACATGTTACTTGGGGATGAAGAAAAGGTTATAGCTATGGAATTTGCTGTCTCTTGCGTCCAAGAATTGACTAAAATGTGTAACACAGAAGAGCCTTTATGGATTGAGAAGAAATCAGACAACATCAGCAGCGAGGTTTTGTGTCTGAACGAGGAAGAGTACATGAGGGTGTTCCCATGGCCAATGGAGAATCATCATCAAAAAGGAGATTTTCGTAGAGAAGCTTCAAAAGCAAACACAGTTGTTATTATGAACAGCATAGCGCTAGTTGATGCGTTTCTAGACGCTGTAAGTATAAAGTAACTAATAAACCTTTCACAAACACTTTTATTATTGATTTTTTTTTGAATTGAAGGATAAATGGGCGGAGATGTTTTGTTCAATCGTGGCTAGGGCAAAAACGCTTCAGATCATTTCATCTGGAGTTTCTGGAGCTAGTGGTTCTCTTCTACTGGTAACTTTATAACACTATATTCGCTTCAGAATAATCTAAACAAACGCTAATAATAACTATATAATATGTTGTTATGTTTTACAAGATGTATGCAGAGTTCCAAGTACTTTCACCATTGGTACCAACTCGAGAAGCTTATTTTCTTAGGTACGTGGAACATATTGCAGAAACTGGAAACTGGGTAATCGTAGATTTCCCAATCGATAGCTTCCATGACCAAATGATTAATGCTAATAATATACCTCAAGAGTACAAGAGAAAACCATCAGGCTGTATCATTCAAGACATGCCTAATGGATACTCACAAGTCAAGTGGGTAGAGCATGTTGAAGTAATCAAGAAACATGTCCATGAGATATTCATGGACTATGTGATAAGTGGAATGGCTTTTGGAGCTAACCGTTGGGTTGATGTGTTACAAAGACAATGCGAGAGGATGGCTAGTCTTATGGCTACTAACATAACCGATCTTGGAGGCTAGTCTTAGTCTAAAAACCAATAGTAAATTTTTAAAAGCCCTAAGCTTAAAAAATGAACTAAATCTCTTCTGTTTAATTTCTTTTTTTTTGTGTAGTGATTCGATCTGCAGAAGCTAGAAGGAACATAATGAGGTTATCGCAGCGGATGGTGAAAACATTTTGTGTTAATATAACTAGTGCTTATGGACAATCTTGGACTCCTTTGTCTGAAACAACTAAGGACACAGTGAGGATCACTACAAGGAAAATGTATGAACCTGGTCAACCAACAGGAGTTGTTCTTTGTGCTGTTTCAACCACCTGGCTTCCATTTTCTCACCATCAAGTCTTTGATCTTCTACGTCAGCAACATCATCAATCTCTGGTAAAACCAAACACTGTTATGTCTACATGTAATAATTAATGTAATTAAGGTTTAAACTATGAATATTTTTTATCTGCATGAAGCTGGAGGTTTTGTTCAATGGAAACTCACCTCATGAAGTTGCTCATATAGCTAATGGTTCACATCCAGGAAATTGCATCTCTCTTCTTCGAATCAATGTAAGTTTTTTAAAACCCTAATTTAGATTTTGGATAAAACTTGAATTTTGTGTTGTTATTTACAGGTAGCGAGCAATTCATGGCATAATGTAGAGCTAATGCTTCAAGAGAGCTGCATTGATAACTCCGGCAGCTTAATCGTTTACTCCCCCGTCGAAGTTGATTCAATTCAGCTTGCGATGAACGGTGAAGATTCTTCCATTATTCCGATTTTACCCCTCGGATTCTCAATCGTCCCTGTTAATGTAGAGGGTGTTTCCGTCAATTCAAATGCTCAGCCGTCTTGTCTTCTCACCGCCGGGATTCAGGTCTTGGCGAGCAATGTTCCAACTGCGAAACCAAATCACTCCACCGTTACTACTGTTAACAATCACCTTTGCTCCATTGTCAATCAGATCACTTCCGTTTTGAGCAGCACCATTACGCCGGCGATTGAATCTTCCCCCGCCGCGTCTAAACAAGAGGTCAACTANTTTTAAATCTCAGAGCTGTCTCAAGTCAGGGGCAACATAGTAACTTCGCTGTTAAAAGAGGAAGGTTCAGTGGTAATTCGGTTATAGCTTTAAGGGTATTTTGGGTAGCACATAATGCATAAGCTTTATGGTTTGGGCTTATGTTTATGTTTTGGGCTTTTGTTTTAAAAGACTCAAACTAGTAAAGTTAGAGGAAGTCAAGAACGCACCAGGTTGGAATATGTTTGACTTTTTTTTCTAAACCGAAGTATCGGTTTAAACAAAAAAAAATGTAACTGGTTCGGGTATTGACTTTCGACTTCGTTTGACTCATTTTGAAATATTTTGGCTTATTTGCAATTTAATTAAAATATGCTCATTGGCTTTTTGTATTTAATGCTTCGAAATGGGATTACTTATATTACCATTTTTAGCTAAAGATTACTTCTCCTAGGATTTAAATGTTTTATTGGTTGAGTTTCATTCAATGATTCATATCTCATCTTAATTAGCTTATATCTTCTTGTGTCAAATTTATATTCCTTTTTATATACATTATACATTATATCTTGTAAACTTATTTTTATTTTATGTGAGTCTAAAATCAATTTTAGAACATATAGAAGTTAATCCAACTTCTGATAAGAAAACGTGATGGAAAAAAAAATTGAATAAATTTGGGTAAATAGACAATTAATTTGGTCAAACAAATGTTATTTTAGGAGAAAAGTCGGTCAACTAAATTAGTATGAAAAGATACATGGGTCGTTGTCTCTTTAAATTCCGAAAGCAACAGACAAAAATGCGGAAAGATATAAACACTTGTAATTACCATGTTTTGTTTTTTTTGTTCTCTTAGTAACAAGTTTATAGACTTTTTGACCCGTTGTTTTCTTTTGAATATTCAAAAGCATATTATATAATTAAATGCCGTCATTTTAAACACTAAGTCTAGGTGAAAAAAAATCATAAATCATGAATCATGACCATTTCAAATCATAAAATTATATTATATTATTCCATGTTGCAAGAACAGTTGAAACGGTTAAGAGTCTTAAGACCTTCAATTCATAAACATCATAGTTTTAATTGAATAGAGATTTATGTGCAAGTATAACAAGAACATGAAGACAAAGTTAATTTCTTTGACTCATTTTGATTTATACACTTTTGTCATATATAACTTATATTATACGATAGTACAAAATAGTTAGACTAAAAGTCTCGGTGATGAGAAATGTACATTGTACTTGCATATGTCGTACATCATATCAATCAAAGAACATATTGTATACAGTCAAAAATAAAATATTTTTAAAATACTTCTAATGACTTGCTTGGTCGTTATATAGTAATATCCATTAACCAAAAAAAATATGAAAAAATTGTTGGTCGTTGGCTCGTTGCTACCACTTCTCTCTATCAGTGTATTTGTTGTTTCTTGGAAATACAATAAGTTATGTTTAACTATACTTAGGAATAATGCTTTCGAAATTAGCTAAAATAATGGCAATACTGTAACTGGTCAAAAGGTTGACTTGAGACAGGAATATCATGCATGTCTCGGCATCATCCTTAGCTGTTGGATAATTCTTACGCTTGGAATCATCACTTTTGCTAATAGCATAGAAACATGAGTACATGACACATGGATATATTTATAAAATAAACAAAACTATATAATATATAGTTTATGGTTTATATATTGGTCCCATTGATTAATTCACTACATATTTTATACGCATGCATACATATATACATGTCATAATCCATATCACAAAGATTCCAAAACACGTCTAGTTTATTCTTGTAAATAATATTATCTAAACTACCACTTCTTAACTGGATAATGGCATGTATAACATAATGTACATACTTGTATAAAATATATATATCAAGTACTTGATAGGAAAATAATATATATCACAAGCTTAAGAAAACAAAATATGTAGTAGGTGACTTATTTCTTGGTGGATTGGTGAAAGTGAGTCATCCTAAGGTAAAAAACATGAAGTTAATTAACATAGTTTAGTCGAAAATTAAATATAAATTCATAGTTTATCACATGACATTATATAAACAATATTATGATATAACCATGATACAATGTAGTGATTTTTTGTTAATATTATTGTTGCATCACCATCCAAATTCAAATCCGCATAACGATACGTATTATTAAAAATAAAAATCAATATAACCATGTATATACGTAAAATATATTATGAGATATTATGAAATACATATATTGTGATCTTTAAAGTGGGTCTAGTCGAATATACTACAGCACAGTGATAGATTTGGTGAGCTTAATAAAGATCCATAAGAATAAGTAGAGCCGGTCACAGAGTAGCTAAACCGAAGATTGAAAACGGTTTAACCGGTTTTTATGGCCTAGCCATTATTGTATAGTTTTTGTTTTGGCTGACTTCACAAAACCAATCATTAGAACCCAACCTAACTTATACCAATTATTTAAAAAAATGGACAATGGACCAATGGGCTTCGGTTGGATAATAACTTTAACCAGTAACCGGAAATTCCGGTGACAACACAAACCCACAGTAACCAAGCAAAACAATTGTCTTCCCAATGCACTTGCCACGTGTAGAGACAGCTCAGAAGTGTCACCACGTTTCGACTTTCTACTCTTTTAAATTACATTAATACCCTCCGTAATGTATTAATTTACTGTTGAAGATAAACGCGAATTGGATAAAACGCTGTTTTAAAGGGTTGGCAGCGTTTGGTTGAACCACCTAACAACTACCACTTTCCTTCACACTTATAGTTCTCTTTATTTTATTTTATTTTTTTTTTTATTTTTTTTTGTTGGGAATCTATTTTTATTTTATTTTTAGGCATTTGGGTATTAAATAATATTAAATTTAAAGCTATAATTGGTAGAAGTATAAAATAAGAAAATAAAGCTGACCGATAATGGAGTTGATTGTTTGCAACGATAGATTTTTACTTTAAATGTCTGATTTCATAAATTTTGGTTACAAAATAATAATGCATGTGTTTTTTTTAAAAGGTAAAAATTACGTATTAATCTTTTAAAGTTTAAACATTATGAATATTTTTTTTTTAATTTAAAAACGTACAAGTAAAGGAGTACATTTTAATTAATTTTTTTATTTAGTGAAGCGTATAATTTCCTTATAATAGTTATTAAAATTCGATACATACATGGAATTATGGGTGGCCAAACGGAATTTCGGGACGAGATTTTACGGGAATGGAAATGGGAACGGGACGGGAATTCGGGAGTATGAAAATGTGTCCCGTTTACGTCCTATATAAAATATGGGACGGGATGAGACGGTACGGAAACGGAAATTCCCAAAAATAAATACAACAAATTATGTTAAATTTAAAATGACAAATATATTTGTTAATAATAACGAAAACATAAAATCAATATAACATAAATTTAATAATTATAAATTAAAATAAATTTGATTAATTTAAAATTCAAATAACACAAATAACTAATTTTATACTTTTCTGTTATCATTAATTGTTTACTTGTTTACCGATTTATCTCATATGACATATAAAATTATCAATAATGATATCATTAATAGTTAATTATAAAATTTATCATATAAAATTTGATATTTATAAGTGTTTATTATTATGTTTGTGAGATATATATTATAATTCATATATAATACTTTATAGTTATATATATATATATATATTTATATTTTATATATAATATTTCCCAAACGGGATTTCGGGAATTCCCATTTCCGTCCCGCTCCCAAACGGGAATCAGAAGCTTGTCCCATATGGGAATATATTTTGAAATGGGACGGGAATTTCCGAATGGGAATGGGATGGGACGGNATTTATATTTTATATATAATATTCTCCAAACAGGATTTCGGGAATTCCTATTTCCGTCCCGTCCCGCTTCCAAATGAAAATCAGAAACTTGTCCCATATGAGAATATATTTTGAAATAGCACGGGAATTTGCGAATGGGATATGACGGGATGGGACGGAATTGTGGCCACCCCTACATGGAATTATTATTATTTTAATTGAGATTAAGGATTTTATTTAATTATTTTATAAAATTACGGTGGCCACTAAAGTAATAGATGTTTGGAATATAAAACTATAAATTATAATTTCCTAACAATTTTTTTCCAGTTTCCAAGTTTTTTCTTCATCTGTTGGGTCCTCTTTTAGCATCTCTACAGTTTCTCTTTCCTCTTAGCCGGAAAATAACTGATTTCTCCGGCTGGTTATCGTAGATTTTCTCTGTTCCGATTAATAGCTTCTGTTCTCTTCGTCGTTGTAATCTACTTCTGGTGGATAGTGTATGGTTGATTTTGAATGTTAGTTTTTTTTGTTTGACTCGGTTACGCGGCGATTCGGATCTCCGCGTTTGACTCGGTCCTTGACTCGTTTCGCGGTGGTTTCGTAGAATGTGGTTTACTCTGTTTGCATGTGAGGCTTTGTATTGAATTCGTTGTTTGAGATCGTGATTTAGGGTTTCGTGTCTATCCTTTGGTTCGTTGTAGCTTATTGGTTGAGGAAGACGAAGAGATTATAGATACAGATTAAGGAATGCTATGGTGAGATTATTTTCCCTCTCTGATTTTTTAGTTTCTCATCAATTTCTCTCGTTGTCGAATTTGTTGATTTACTTATGAATTTTGTTGTTTACGATTTTTGTTTAGATCAGATCTCTTACATTACTTACGCCATTTTTTACTTTGTCATCTCTGCTTCGTAGTTTTATCGTCAATGGATGATGATAATCTCTATCACGTTTTCTTTCTATTTTTAATTCCACGTGTGAACTTGAGATTTGAGCTTTGTTCTAGTGGCGACGAATCTTAAATTTTAGGTCAAATGATTTTGTGTTGTTGATGGTTTCAGACTCGCGTTCTTCGAGGTGTTGAAAATTATAAATTGCGATATTATTTGACTTTGTAGGGTATTGGTCAAAGAGATAAGGCCATACATATGAAGTGAAAATGCCTGTTGAAACTTCTTGGTGTTGACTGTTTCCATTTTTTGTGTTCACTTTTATGCTTCTTAGCTTTTTGTGGAATTAATAAGTGTGAATGGTGGACTTATTGTTGTGTATATATTGACTTGTTAGTATTTATATATTTTTGATGTGTATGTTGAGGAATGTTTGCTGACACTCGGCTTTGTCAGGCGGAAAGGAGGATCTGCTTGTCGAAAGAAGCTAAGGATGGTTTAGAATTTTTGAAACGTAAAAGGCTTCAAAAAATGAAAACAGATTCTGTCAATGAAACAGTAGGCTTTAGCACAATAGCTAGAAGTGGAGGTGTTACTTTGAGACCATCATCAGCGTCATGTGGAATGAGATTAAGGGTAACTTCTAGTGACACAGTGTTGAAAGTGAATGGTGTATCTATTGGTAAAGGTAGCTTATTGAAGGACAAAGTAGAGAAGTTGGAGACAGATGATTTAAAATGGACTGACAGGCTGCCAGAATGTCCTGTTTACAGGCCAACAAAGGAGGAGTTTGATGACCCTTTGACTTATTTGCAAAAGATTTACCCAGAAGCTTCAAAATATGGTAAAACTATAATCTCTGTGTTCATGGATTAGTGCTGTTGGAGTAAACCCGTTCTCCTTAGTTCATTGGCAAATGTATTAAATGGAACGAATATGTGATGTGGGCATTATTGTAGACTTGTTTATTGACGTTCATGTGTAATCAAGCACAATATATATCTTTTTCCAATCTCTTATTCGGTCTCTGTCTTTTGTAGGTATTTGCAAGATCATATCTCCTTTGCCAGCAACAGTTCCTGCAGGCGCTGTGTTGATGAAAGAGAAATCAAACTTTAAGTTCACTACCAGAGTACAACCGCTTCGACTTGCTGAATGGGATTCTGATGATAAAGTTACATTTTTCATGAGTGGGAGGTTTGTATTCAGCCCTGAAGCATTTAGCACTACATATTCACCTTATAATTTGTATTTGATTATTTGTAAACTACTCAGGACCTATACATTTCGCGATTATGAGAAAATGGCAAACAAGGTATTTGCACGTAGATATTGTAGTGGTGGCTCTTTGCCCGACTCATTCATGGAGAAAGAATTCTGGAAGGAAATTGCATCTGGCAAGACTGAAACAGTTGAGTATGCGTGTGATGTAGATGGAAGTGCATTTTCATCTGCACCAGGTGACCCACTAGGAAGCAGCAAATGGAACTTGAATGTATTTATTTAATACAGTTTCTCTCTTTCTTTTGGTTAAACTTGAATTTGGTAGTTATATGTCTTTTATGTCTCTTCTTTCAGAAAGTTTCAAGGCTACCAAAGTCTACACTGCGCCTTCTTGAAACCACCATTCCGGTAATGCAGTTATATTTTGTCTTAAGATCACAGAAGAAGTTTCTGCTCATTTTGTTATAACTTGGATTTGCTTGTATTAGGGAGTCACTGAGCCCATGCTTTACATCGGAATGCTGTTTAGTATGTTTGCCTGGCATGTTGAGGACCACTATTTGTACAGGTAACAAACAGCTAAATGAATTTTGGTTGCAGCATATGGTTTACTAAAGTATCTTAAATCTCTTCTTTGTATCTTCTTTCTCAAAATAGCATTAACTATCAACATTGTGGAGCATCAAAAACATGGTATGGAATTCCAGGTTCTGCAGCTCTAAAATTTGAAAAGGTAGTTAAAGAATGTGTGTACAATGATGATATTATGTCAAGTAATGGCGAAGATGGAGCTTTTGATGTGCTTTTAGGGAAGACAACTATATTCCCACCAAAGATTCTTTTGGATCATAATGTGCCTGTATATAAAGCTGTACAAAAGCCTGGAGAGTTCGTTATCACATTCCCTAGGGCTTATCATGCTGGTTTTAGCCACGGTAAAAAAACATTATTGGTTTGAATCACATTTAGATATGAAATTTTTTAAACTGAATCTGTGGTTTGTGTATAAAAAAATCGTGTAGGTTTTAATTGTGGTGAAGCAGTGAACTTTGCAATGGGTGAATGGTTTCCATTTGGAGCTATTGCGAGTTGTCGATATGCTCATCTTAACAGAGTACCAGTACTTCCTCATGAAGAATTGATTTGTAAAGAAGCAATGCTTTTAAACTCAAGTCCCAAACCTGAGAATCAGGATCTTATTACACCAACTGAATTGTCAGGACAAAGAAGCATCAAGACTGCGTTTGTACATCTGATACGTTTTCTTCATATGGCTAGGTGGTCTTTAATGAAGTCAAGATTATGCACTGGTGTTGTTACAAATACATATGGAACGATCGTCTGTAGTATGTGTAAACGTGATTGCTATATAGCATTTATAAACTGCGATTGTTACGCACATCCCATCTGTCTCCGTCATGGTAAAGCTCTATTATTTCTTCCATCTATACATATTTTTTGTTATTGTTTTCTAATTGACGATTGTCTATAGATATTAAAAAGCTTGACCTTCCATGTGGGTCAACACGTACTCTGTTCTTGAGAGATAACATTGAAGTCATGGAAGCTGCTGCAAAAAAGTTTGAAGAAGAAGATGGAGTTTTAGATTTGATTACAACAGAAGAAGATTTATATAAGTATCCTTCATCAATCACAATTGGAGATTCTGGGAAAGAAGAAGGATATACACCATATTCCACTATATGCTTTGAATTGTTCAATACGACCGAGTTAGAGACGACATCTAATGAGCAGTTGATGAGCTGTGATTACGTAAGTTCAATCCTGACCAAAGAATTGTCTCTTTAATGGTGTCTGTTTTTGTAATGTTCGATTTCTGTCTGATAAAAAAGCAGGTAAATAGAGGAGCTAACTGTAGTGATTATAAGATTTCAGAAGAAGTAGCATTAGCATGTAGGAGTAACAAAGAAAAAGAGGAACAAATCATAGATGAAGAAAGTTCAGAGTCGGAAAGTTTCAGAGTAAAACGCCGTTCTTCTACGTTGAAGATTGAGAACCAAACAGTTGTTTCAGATCATCATCAGGTACTAGCACATATACAAGTCAACTCTTTAATTTTGATAAAAAAAAGTATGAGAATGTTTAATGTTTATAACAGGAATATAAAAGACTGAAGAAATCAAATGATGATAAAGAAGGAAGAAGATATAGTAGTAGTAGTTTTATTAGTAAGCAAGAAGAAGAAGAAGAAGTGTTGTTAGTAAATTCAAATGGTAAAGAAACATGGAAGTTGAAGATTGAGAATCATTTAGGTGTTGGTGGTGGCTTTAAACGTCTTAAAGTCAAAGGCCTTATAAAGCCTTAACCTTCATTCAATTTTCCTCCTAACTACCCAATTTTTTTTAATTTTCTTTCTAAATTGCTGATCTAACAATACAGGAAGAAAAATATATATATATTCAGTAACTGGATTATGTAAGAAAGAAGATGAAGAAGAAGAGTCAACAAAGCAACAATATTGGTTTGTTTGTAGGATTTATGATTCTTTTGTGCAAATATCTCTTTGCACACGTAACTGTACTTTTAATCTCTTCTTGTTCTTTTGATGTATATCTCTGGGTTTTTTTTTTATTTCTATTACTGTCAACTAAAAAAAAGTTTTATTGTTTTTCCTTCAAAAGTCGGATATTTGTTGTTGATTATTAATATATTATGCATATAAAGTAATTTGATTAGGAAACGCAAATAGATTTCAGTTTTCTCTAATTCTGATTAAGAACAACAGTGTTTAGTAAATGTAAAATGATTAAGAACAACTTAAAACTTTTAAGTTTGACTTTTGCCATGTGTCCTATTATATTGTTCCTTTTAGTTACAAAAGTTAAAGAGGCCCAAGTCGTCTCGTTATATCCAATCCTAATCCATTTCACGTTCGTTCACAATTTATCAAGCCTATAACTTATCAGGGTTGTAATATTTGGGCCTTATGATTAAAAGCTTAAGTTGTCTCGTTATATCCCAGCCTAGTCCATTACAAGTTCGTTCACAATTCTATTAAGCGTATAACTTATCAGGCTTGTAATATTTAGGCCTTATGATTAAAGGCTCAACTCGTTTGCTACATCGTCTTCTCTCAAGCTAGCAACCACCACAAGATTTGTGGTTTACCGTTTACTTCACAATTTCCATGAAGAAGACGGAAGCTTCAATAGTTTAAATCCAGAGATTGTGCAATTGTGAAACTATTTAAAAGGAGAAAAAAATATCTAATATTTTAATGATTTGTGTTTCTAAATATTTTAATGATTTGTTATTTTTGAAAATATTATAAGAAGCATTATTATATAATAATCTTTGAATTTCTTAAATCATCAACATGGTGTATTTTATTATACGTTTAACAAAGTACAATTTTTTGTTTTCTTAATCATATATGTAAATGCTGCCAAAACAAAACTTTTATAAAAAGATATATGGCCAGAAAAAAAAATCATAGATGTAAAATAGTAAAAATTTATTTCCATTAAGATAATAGTTTCATTACAACAATCCATGTTTATATAAAACACTGTAATAATTCTATTTAACAAATCTTGAAAAAGCTAAAGGAATCAAAATCTTATGAATCAATACATCATTCTCCTCTGAAATCGGATTAAAAAGTACCCTTAAATCTTTGAATCCATCTTCACAAGTGGTCACTGAATCCAAAGCAGCACTCAAATGTACATTAGCACTACCATAATCACGAGATCTTATGTCTCCTACTGTTTGTTTATAATCATCAATCGCATCATTAAAAAGTTCAGCACAACTACGTAAAGCTCCTTCAGTACGTTTATCAAATTTCTTAGGTTTGAGTAAATGTTGAACAAAACCTAATAAGTTTGTATTTTCAACTGCAGCAGATTTTGTTGATGCTATGAGTAAATCTACTAGGGTTTTAGCAGATCTGCTCTCTGGATCTTGTCCAAGTGATTTAACACAAAAATCGTATTTTAAATCTGGGTTACTAGCTGCAGCTTTCCTACAAGAAGTTCCAATTAGGGTTTGTGCGGTCGTGAAACCATTTAAGACACAAGAGAAGATAACAAATGAAACTAAGAACTTCATTGTTTTGTTTTTGTTTGTTTGGAGAGAATGAGAATTGAGTGATGAAAATTATATTGGCTTTGTGATTCAATTTATAGCCAATAATTTTGGGGTAAATACTCGTTTCTTATGTAACGTAACAGTTTAGTTTGGTCATAATGAAAAATAAATGTGACAGTGTTGAAAAATATAATATGCAAAAGAAGAATGTTATAAAATGGAAAAATATATATACGCATTTAAGGGTTAAAAAGGAATTAATAATCTAAAACGTAAAGTTGTAATATTTTTTTTAATTATTAGTTTATTTTGTTGAATTTGGTCAACATACAATATTTTGATTCTATATACGCACGTTATATTTTGTCAACTTGTTATATTGTATTTCAAAATTCAAAATCATGCCTATATTATACCAAAAAGGAGAATTAATATGTCACCATTTTCATAGTTTATTTCTATAAAATCAAAGATATTACTTTTACCATATATTTCTTAAATTATAGATTTATTTGCTTTCATATTGGTCAACATGCACTATTTATTTCCGTAGTTGCATATTAAATTTAGTCAAACTTGTAACGTTTTCATTCAACTAATTTCATTAACAAATGCAAATAGATTTCAGTTTTCTCTAATTCTGATAAAGAACAACAATGTTTAGTAAATGTAAAATGACTAAGAACAACTTAAAACTTTTAAGTTTACCACGTGTCCTATTATATTGTTCCTTTTGATCACAAAAGTTAAAGAGGCCCAAGTCGTCTCGTTATATCCAAGCCTAGTCTATTTCACGTTCGTTCACAATCTATCAAGCCTATAACTTATCAGACTTGTAATGTTTGGGCCTTATGATTAAAGGCTTAAGTTGTCTTGTTATATCCAAGCCTAATCCATTTCACGTTAGTTCACAATCTATCAAGCCTATAATTTATCAGATTTGTAATGTTTGGGCCTTATGATTAAAGGTTTAAGTTGTCTCGTTATATCCAAGCCTAGTCCATTACAAGTTCGTTCACAATCTATCAAGCCTATAACTTATCAGGCTTGTAATATTTGGGCCTTATATTAAAGGCCCAACTTGTTTGCTACATCGTCTTCTCTCAAACTAGCAACTACCACAAGGTTTGGGGTTTACTCCACTATTTCCATGAAGAAGACGAAAGCTTCTATAGTTTAAATCCTCACAAATGGCTCAGAGATTGTGCAATTGTGAAACTATTTAAAAGGAGAAAAAATATCTAATATTTTAAGGGAAAACGGTTATTTAAACCATGACTTTTACCAAAATGGAAGAAAAATACATCAACTTTTAATATATTATATTAAACTTCAACTTTTGTTTGAATATCCAATTAAACATCAACTTTGCGTTGACTTTGATAAATTATACATCTGTTAGTTAAAACTAACAGAAAAGTTAACGGTGTTAGTTAAAACTAACGTCATGTCTAATTTAGCTCGGTCAACGCAAAATTTATGTTTTATTTGATAGTCAAACTAAAGTTAAGGTTTAATATATCAGTTTGAAACATGATTTTAAATTAAAC
>KE159318.1:70824-91145 GCA_000411055.1 Leavenworthia alabamica
AGTCAGGGTGATGCATTGGCCGCTGGTATGGGAAATCTGAACTTTGAGGAGACTGGTGATGATGATGGTTTTGATTATGGTAAGAATGATTTCACGGAGCATGCCTGTAAGTATTGTGGTATCTCGAACCCAGCTTGCGTGGTTAGGTGTAATGTGGCTTCGTGTAGAAAGTGGTTCTGCAATTCAAGGGGAAACACCTCTGGCTCGCATATTGTGAATCACCTGGTTAGTAATCGTCACTGCAATCTGTTTTTTGCTTTGGTTCTTCCTTTTCAGATTTTTTAGTTATGGATAGTTTTTTGTGATGTGGTATCTGGTAAGGTTTGTTTGCTGTATTATTGCTATAGGATTGTTTTTCCAACTCTTAAGAGTCTAAATGGATCTTATTCTGTTGGTTATTTTGAAGGTTCGAGCAAAGCACAAGGAAGTTTGTCTCCACAAAGATAGTCCGCTGGGGGAAACTATTCTGGAATGCTATAACTGTGGGTGCCGAAATGTGTTTCTTCTCGGTTTCATCTCAGCCAAGACAGACAGTGTTGTCGTTCTTCTTTGTAGAGATCCTTGCTTAAATGTAAATGCCCTGAAGGATATGAACTGGGACCTAAGTCAGTGGTGTCCCTTGATTGACGATAGGTGTTTCCTCCCCTGGCTTGTTAAGGTTAGTTTCTATATTTGCCTTTCGTTTTTTGAAAAGACATTTTCATGTGAGAGCTATTATTAATTATTGTTTTACAGGTCCCATCAGAGCAGGAACAACTGAGGGCACGCCAAATTAGTGCACAGCAAATAAACAAGATAGAGGAATTATGGAAGACAAATCCGGATGCTACTCTTGAAGACCTTGAAAAACCTGGTGTAGATGATGAACCTCAGCCTGTTCAACCTAAGTATGAAGATGCCTATCAGGTATAGATTTTTCCCGCCTTTTATGGAATAAAAACAAGTACTTCTCTGTTCAAATAATGAGAGAAACTGTTAATTCTTCATGGCGACATGACCATTTACTGGACGAGGTCACTGTTAGTATTATGCGTTTACATTTATTCTTTTGGTGGTTGCAGTATCAAAATGTGTTTGCACCTCTAATTAAGCTTGAAGCAGACTATGACAAGGTCTGTATGTCATAATTTGTAATGATTATTTTCACGTCCCTTTTATACTTATTCTTTTGTAGCTTATTATCTTGATTCTGCTGTAGATGATGAAAGAGTCTCAAAGCAAGGAAAACCTCACTGTTCGGTGGGATATTGGTCTTAACAAGAAGCGCGTTGCATACTTCGTCTTCCCGAAGGTGGTTGAAACCTACTGGTCGCTAATTAGTCTTGATCAGAACATTGCCTGATTTAAACTTTTGGTGCAGGAGGAAAATGAACTGCGATTGGTGCCGGGTGATGAACTACGTCTGCGCTATTCAGGAGATGCTGCTCATCCAGCCTGGCAATCAGTTGGACATGTTGTATGTATCTTTCTTGGTTTTGATATGTCTACACAATATCTATTCTGTTAGCAGGGTGAATCCTGTAGTTGAGAATGTTTAGGTCCTTACCAATATTTTGAAAAATTCTCTAGATCAAGCTAACAGCACAAGAGGAGGTTGCTCTTGAACTCCGAGCTAATCAGGTGAGTTTAATTCCATTGTTAGCTATGCTTTTGACATCGACATATGGGGATATGTTCAACCTTACTTACTCGTGTGTAGGGAGTTCCAATTGACGTGAACCATGGGTTCAGTGTTGATTTTGTTTGGAAAAGTACAAGCTTTGATCGAATGCAAGGAGCAATGAAGAATTTTGCTGTGGATGAAACAAGTGTGAGTGGGTAAGTTAGTCAATGGAAAGCGTGTAGTTCCTTCTTCATGTATGTGTCTATGGTACTTCATGCTAATTAACCACTGAATTGCTATGCTTATATTCTATGAAGTTATATTTACCATCAGTTATTGGGACATGAAGTTGAGGCCCAGATGGTCCGTAACACACTACCTCGACGTTTTGGGGTACCTGGTCTTCCAGAACTGAACGCATCTCAGGTTATTAATAGCTTTCAGCTTATCAAGTTCTTAACCTTCTGAATCGTTTTGATCCCAGATGCCTTGTTAATACAATTAGAAGTTATTTTGTATCTATAAAACTTATTTCTAACAGATTTTATTGTATCCTTGAGCAGGTTAATGCGGTGAAGAGTGTCCTTCAGAAGCCCATCAGCTTGATCCAAGGTCCACCTGGCACAGGTAAAACTGTGACCTCTGCAGCAATTGTGTATCACATGGCCAAACAGGGCCAGGGACAGGTAAAGATGATTGTTATTGATCCCCTCTAGATGCTTTTCATGAGTTCACTACCAGATTTTTAAAATTATTGCCGGACAGGTTCTCGTTTGTGCCCCAAGTAATGTTGCTGTAGACCAATTAGCTGAAAAAATTAGTGCTACTGGTTTAAAGGTAACATTCGATCCTCCAATGTTTAGTTTTTCTTTTAAGTAAGACGCTGGATATCCTATATATTGTTATTGATTTTTTTAATTTACTCATCAAATTTTATTAATTACTTCTTTTAATATTTCTCCTACTCTGATGGCAGGTCGTTCGCCTTTGTGCAAAATCAAGGGAAGCTGTAAGTTCTCCTGTAGAGCATTTGACCCTTCACTACCAGGTTAGTTGACATTTTAACACTCTCCCCTTTATCTTTCCTTCTTTGAAGATAATTCATAATTCATATGAATGGTTGCTTGCAGGTTCGACATCTTGACACATCTGAGAAGAGCGAACTGCATAAGCTACAGCAGTTGAAAGATGAACAAGGTCACACATTTACAGCTTGTTATCTATAGCTGACTTTTTTTTATCAATCTTCATTTACATTTCTATTGCCAGTTTCTTATATTTGAACTATTGAAGCTTCTGCTTGTTCTTGCTTTCCGTGACAATTGAAGTGGCCATATTTTGACTCTCTTTGCTTTTTGTTTGTCACTAGGTGAGCTGTCAAGCAGTGATGAAAAGAAATACAAAAATTTGAAAAGAGCAACAGAACGTGAGATAACCCAGAGTGCTGATGTTATATGCTGCACGTGTGTTGGTGCTGCTGATCTTCGGTTGTCAAACTTTAGATTTAGACAGGTTAACATCATTTATTTGAGTTGGAGCATCTCTAATTGTGCCGAAGCTGATATCCCTGTACTCTCTGATAGGTTCTTATTGATGAGTCTACACAATCAACAGAACCTGAGTGCCTTATCCCTCTGGTTCTTGGGGTAAAACAGGTATTAGGGTTCTCAGTGAATTGACTTGATATCTTTTTTCCGCTATTGATTGCTTACAGAAGTATTTTGCACTAGGTTGTTCTTGTTGGTGATCACTGTCAGCTTGGCCCTGTCATTATGTGCAAGAAAGCAGCTCGTGCTGGCTTGGCCCAGTCTCTCTTTGAACGCCTCGTGTTTCTTGGTATTAAACCAATCAGATTGCAGGTACTTTTTTTAGTCACTCTGCTCTAACGTATTATCAGATTTTCCCACTAAAATAAAAAAAAATCATTTAGTAATATTCTCATTTTCTTAAAGGAAGTTGCGTAAAATTTTCCGATCACTATTTCTTATTCTGGCTTATGCTTCACAGGAAATAAGGAAGATACATTCTTATATTTTCCTTCCAGTATGTATAGTCCTCTTAATGTTGTTGTATCATATTCTTGATTCAGGTTCAATATCGTATGCATCCAGCTTTGTCTGAGTTTCCATCCAACAGCTTTTATGAGGGAACACTACAGAATGGAGTCACAATTATTGAAAGGCAGACAACAGGGATTGATTTCCCATGGCCGGTGCCTAACCGGCCCATGTTTTTCTATGTCCAGGTGTCAAACTTCACATTGGAATTAGTTTAGAAATTTATGGTCTATCAGATCCCTTAGCTTAGCAACCACTGTGATATACCCATTCAAAGCAAGCTCATTCTTAGTTTTCATTTCTCTTGTCTTTTAATTTGTAGCTGGGACAAGAAGAAATCAGTGCTAGTGGCACATCATATCTTAATAGAACTGAGGCTGCTAATGTAGAGAAACTTGTGACCTCTTTCTTAAAAAGTGGAGTTGTTCCCAGTCAGGTGAGTATACTGGGATTCTTAACTAATTTTAGTGAATTCTTTTGGTATCTCTTGAAGTTATCAAATTGTGGCCATGTTTATCAGATTGGAGTGATAACTCCTTACGAGGGACAGAGGGCATACATTGTTAATTATATGGCAAGAAATGGTTCTCTTCGACAGCAACTATACAAGGAAATTGAGGTAGTATTTTCAAAGTATATTTTTAAAAGGTTTACTTGATCCTGTCTTTTATTTAATTAAATCTCGAATCTACAGGTTGCCAGTGTTGATTCTTTTCAAGGAAGGGAAAAAGATTATATCATATTGTCCTGTGTGAGAAGTAATGAGCACCAGGTATGTCAGTTTTCTATGAAATCCCGCAGTCCATACTCTGTTTAATGGGTTTCCTTTTCAATGTGGTACAATGCTTATGAGAAACATTGTTGTTGACTTGTAACTGCTGGTTATATGGTTTTCAGGGAATTGGATTTCTTAATGATCCACGGAGGCTCAATGTTGCACTTACACGTGCTCGTTATGGAATTGTGATTCTTGGAAACCCAAAGGTTCTTAGTAAACAACCTCTGTGGAATGGCTTGTTGACACATTACAAGGTACATAGTGGGACTGAGTCCTTTAGTTGTTTAACTTGTTTCAACTGGGTTGTTATAGTCTTTCCTTATGAAATTTCTGGGATATTATCCTTTTGAATCCAGAATTGATTCGAGTGTTATGAATGATTGTATGATACTCAGTTGAGCACTTTGTTTCCCTTTAACTGACAGGACCATGAGTGCTTGGTCGAGGGACCTCTTAATAATTTAAAGCAGAGCATGATACAATTTCAGAAACCAAGAAAGGTACCAAATGAACCTAGATGTCTGTCAACATAGCTTACAAAGATAGACAATTCGAACATTAAATCCTCTTTTGTATTTGTTAGATCTACAATGATCGGAGACTATTTTATGGCGGTGGAGCTGGCATGATGGGAAATGATAATTTTGGTTCGGGTAATCATATTGCTGACAGAAGAGGGAATCGTGGAAGGGGTAATCATAATGTCCAGTACCCTTTTTGTGTTTTGTGTTTTTATGATTGTGATTAGTCTTTAATGTTTAAACATTTCCATCTATTGATTCAGCTGGTGGTTCTTATCTTCCTTCTGGCCCACCTAATGGTGCTAGACCTGGATTACACCCAGCTGGCTACCCTGTACCTAGGGTTCCACTTTCACCCTTTCCTGGTGCTCCTCCTTCTCAGCCATACGCTATTCCAACACATAGACCTATTGGTGCTGTTCCTCAAGCTCCCCAACCTGGAAACCACGGTTTTGGCGCTGGTCGTGGAACTCCAGTTGGGGGCCACCTTCCAAACCAACAAGCCAGCCAACCTAATGTTGGAACTATTGGCCCTAGTTTAAACTTTCCCCATGAAAGTCCAAATAGCCAGCCTTCACCTGCTGGTCCACTATCTCAACCTGGATATGTAAAATACTATCCTCAGCTCTTTGAAGTTTTTTTCTTTCTCTTTTCATCTAATTTTTGAATTATTAGAGCTCAGTTATTTTGTCTTATTCTGAATCATGACGTGGAAGTTGCCTTTTCAGGGAAGCCAAGCGTTCAGGGACGGATTTTCTATGGGTGGCATATCTCAGGTTGTCTTTTTGGTTTAATGTTAATTGGTGATTCGGTCGCAGTGTATTCTACCTTTTGTCTGTATTCTGTAATATAACTTCTTTATTGCCAATTCAACCAGGATTTCTTGGTTGATGATTTTAAGAGCCAGGGATCTGATGTTGGTTACAACATGGCTGACTTTTCGACACAGGTATAGTTTCTATTATTAGCCATCTAAAATGTTGTATACTTTGGATAGTATAATAGGATAAGCTTTTCTTGTAAACTCAAAACCTCTCGTTTATAACTATTTGCTGCAAAGTTGATACTCTTTTAGTGTTTTGTCTAGGAATCACTTCCTTTTCTTTTTTCTTTCTTTCACTTTGGTTGTATTTGATGTGTTTTGGGCCATGTAGGCCTCACAGGGTGGATATGGTGTTGATTATGCCACACAAGGAGCACATGGGGCATTTCCTGGAAACTTTATGAATCAGAATTCTCAAGGCGGTTATTCTCGTTTTGGTGGAAGTAACGATTTCATGTCTCAGGTGTCTTTCACTAGTCCTTTCTTTTAAACACAGTTTTTTTTTCTTACACCTTCATCTGAACCTATTTTTGTTACATATGAAGGAGTATATGACACATGGAGGACAAGGTCTTTTCACCCAAGCTGGTTTTATCGACTCTTCCCAGGATGATGGACAACAGAATCCTTTTGGTGTTAACAATCCTAATCTTCAGTCTCAGGTTTGTCCTTTTGTTGTGAACAATCCTTAATTCTCGATTCTTTGTTTATGTTTACATTTACTAGCGTTTCACCATCTACATTTACATGCCCTTGTTTTTGATCAAAATATGTTTAATGACTCTCGTCTAATGCTTGACTCAGGGTCTCCCAAACTCACTCTACTCACAGCCTTTTGCACACTACAACACCCCACAACAATCTCAACCTAACCAGAGCTCACAAAACCCAAAACTTCCTTACAATGGCTGAGTATAAGAAAACCAAAACGTTTTGATGCAATGGGTTTTGTTTGTAAACTCTTTTGCAAATTCAACAGCTTGCTTTCATGCTGTCACGGCTCCAAACAAAAACATATGGTGGCTTGCTTCCGGGTTCTTTACAAGGTACGTGTGCCTTTGTGGCTGGCTCGCTTAACGCAACAAAAGGTAAACGAATGATAATGCAGAGAAACAGGTGCCTTAAGTAACCTGGTGGATAAGTCTTAGGTCCGTAAAATCCTTTGGGCTTATATGTTTTTTGTTTTTGCTGTGTAATATTATTATTATTATTAGACGCTCTTACGCTCCTTTATTGTAGTCAGTTAATTTAAAGCTACCCATAATTAAAATTAGTGGTGGTGTTTGGTGATGATGATATTTGATATAACTACAAGCTCTTGGTTTATTTGGCTTTTGAATTTTGTGTTTGTCTGTAAGTTATGTGGTTCCAGTTTGGTCCAATCTTAATTTTGGTTTATACTTATTTCGATGGGTCCAAAGGGGTTAGGTTTGAATTCGTTCTTTTTTGTTTTTCCTAAAAAGGATTTGAAGTTATATATCTAGGATTGGTATTGGCTTGGTTTTGTCTTTATCGCCAACTTGGAACTATTGTTATTATTATTTAAGATATTAGACACAGCTTCAGTTAAGATTACTTGGATAAAGAAGACAGCCGACGTATAAAAAAGATTGGGCAGTAGTATTGCCAATGGATAATGATGATCACTAAAACAATGTGATTTGCAAATATTTTCTTAGATGATGGGTTTTTGAACACGTGTGTCACTGCAACATGTGAGACGCTGTTGAAGGAGACTCATTAGTCTCGTCCACAAAAGGGCCCAGAAGCCCAAATATCGTATACGAAACGTCACAAAACGTTATCTCCTGTTTTCTGTTTGACCTCATAGAAGAAACTTGGTTAATGTCATCTCAAGGTTTAGATTTGGCTTTAAAATTAAATACAAAAATAATTGAAAAGGACTCTCACGGACTATAATTTATTATCTGAAATAATTTAAATTAAATAGAAGGTCGAGATGCCGTGAACTTTATACCTGCTCACTAGATTCAGGATCTACTTGGACCTTTTATATCAATCTTTCGATACGTGTAAGTTTTTAAAAAATTAAATTACTGTTACTTGTTATATATTTAAGAGGCCCATTTTTCTTTTGTTTTAATTTATAAACGTCAAAAAATTTGAAAGGATATTTTAAATTAAATTAGATATTTTCTGATATTTTTCTTTCCTAATATTACCTTGACACGTCTCAAATATTTTTATTATTTATAAGTAATAGGTACAAACAAAAAACGTAACGTTGCATCACAACACCTGTTAATTCAGAATGGTAATCGAAATAAGGGGCACTCTGGTAATCTGCTCATATAAAATCAAAACAATATTATTCCTAATGAAAATTGTGAATAATTTGGAGAGAAATAAATAAATAATCCATTTATTAACATAAAATTAGGCTAGTTTCCTTTATAAATCATATATTGAAGATTTGAAATTACAAAACATTGAATAAACAGTATTTATTTTAGATACAGTAGACAGCTGTAGATTTGATTTAAGCGTAGCTTCAACTCCATAACAGTCTCTCTCTCTCTTTGAAGAAAAAAAAAGGAAAGCGAAGTAAAAGAGAAAGAGACCATCTCTGACTCTCACTCTGAAAGATCCAAAGCTTCTTCATAGTCATCTCCAGTTTTTTCTCCTTCGTTTTCTAAATCAGGTTTAAGCATTTGTTTCTACTCTCTTCTCTTCGCTTATGTGCTGACGTCGTATTGTGGAACTCTCTTTGCTCAATGATGACTCCATTGTTTTTTCCGCTTTTTCTTATTCGTTTTTTTTTTTTTTCTTTTGCTTTTGTTGTTGTTGCAGAAGGAGAATCTCTTCAGATTTTGTGAATTCAAAAACGAAATTGAACTTAATCGACTAAGGATTGCGACTTAGATGTGTCGTCTAAGCTTGTTTGGTTCTCTGGGATGATGATGCGTGGATTTGTGTTATTGTGTGTTCTTTTGGTGTCCACGCCATGTTGTAGCTTATCACAATCTCAGGGCAATGAAGTAGAGAACCCTGTGAGATTGTTTTCAACTGAAGATTCTGGGAATTCTACTTCTTCAACTTGTCAAGATCTGGATGGTGTTGGATCGTTGAATACAACTTGCACATTGAACTCAAATTTGCTATTCGATTCTGATGTTTATGTATATGGAACGGGTAATCTAAACATACTTGCTCATGTCTTAGTTCATTGCCCAGTTGAAGGATGTATGATCATCTTCAATGTATCTGGAAATATTCATGTGGGTCAATCAGCAAGAATAGTTGCTGGATCTGTGGTTCTTGCTGCTATTAATTTAACAATGGATAGCAATTCGTCTATCTACACCACAGCATTGGCTGGACAACCACCTTCTCAGACTAGTGGAACACCGGTTGGTACTGATGGTGCGGGTGGAGGCCATGGTGGGAGAGGTGCTTCGTGTGTGAAGAGCAATATTACTACCTATTGGGGTGGTGATGTTTATGCTTGGTCCTCTTTGCATGAACCCTGGAGCTATGGGAGTGAGGGGGGTGTTAAGTTATCCTCAAAGAAAATCAGAGGCAAAGGTGGAGGTCGTGTCAAACTCCTAATGAACGATACAATACATATGAATGGAACTGTTTTCGCAGATGGTGGCGATGGTGGACAGGATGGCGGCGGAGGGTCTGGAGGAAGTATATGTATTCGTTCAGTCAAGTTGTAAGTCCATGCTTCCATTTGACTTCTATCTCAATCATTTACAAATTTTTGGGTATAATTTGAAACTGATCTTACTATCTATTTAGAGCTGCAACCTTACTGTAACAAATTTTTGGGTATACTTTGATATTGATCTTACATTATTAAATTTTGTCGTGGTCTCATGCCTATGTCTTTCTCACTTGTCATTTGAATATGTAGGAAGGGTTACGGTAAGATATCTGCATCGGGTGGGAGGGGATGGGGTGGAGGTGGTGGAGGAAGGATATCTCTCGACTGTTATAGCATACAAGAAGATATCAAAGTTTTTGTGCATGGTTTGTATATCTTATGCTACCTTTCAACGCTCATACAAGTGGCATAAGTCTTATACAGGCTGTATTTATCATCCGCATGAATGTCATTAGTTCTTCTTTCAAGCAGTCTTAAACCTTCAAATAATTTTCCATTTTCCCTAAATATGGCAAAATTGGTGTCCTTTCTTGTTTCCTTTGGATACAGTTTTCCATTTTAGGCAGAGTTTTGAATATTTCAATCAGTTAATCCATACTAAATTATTTGGTTATATTGTCTTTTAAATGCAGGTGGCGCAAGTATTGGGTGCCCCAAAAATGCTGGAGCAGCTGGAACGTACTTTAATGCAGAATTAGTGAGCTTAAGAGTTGGAAATGATAACATGACTACAGAAACAGAAACCCCATTGCTCGATTTTCCTACAAGGCCTCTATGGTCAAACATCTATGTAGATGATAATGCAAAAGTTTTGGTTCCGCTGCTGTGGACCAGAATGCAGGTCAGTTAATTTCGTAAATGCTTACTTTTTCCCGGCAAAGTCGTCGTTTTTGCCCTGATTCTTTTTGTTATCATGTACACCTTTTTAGCCTAAGGTATTTTCTATAATATGAACAATTTCTATACATTTTCTTATAATAGTCTACCTTGCAATATTTAGTTCTTTTTCGTATTGAAGGTTGCTTAAATAGAGCTCCTTGGCCTCTCTTTCTTAAATACTTTATGTGTTGGCAATTGGCATACCCCCTAATGTTTATCTTTATTTTTCTGATTCCGAAGGTCAGAGGTCAAATAAGTCTTTACCGAGGAAGCAGCATTGTCTTTGGGTTAGTAAAATATCCAATTTCAGAATTTGAGCTTGTTGCAGAAGAGCTTTTAATGAGTGACTCCGTTATAAAGGCAGGTTATTGTTCCTAACCATTCAGTAACAACCTTGCTCTTGTACCTATATGTTTTGTTATGTACGTATTTTGAGTTTTTTTGTCCTTAAATGAAGGTTTTTGGTGCATTACGACTTGTTACGAAGATGCTGCTCATGTTGAATTCTGTAATTCAAATTGATGGTGAAGGAAACCCTGCAGTGCCTTCTTCCGTCCTTGAAGTTCGCAACCTTGCAGTTCTAACGGTATACATGTAAATTGTATCACATTTTTCTTTTTCCATTGGTTAGATTGAAAGACAGATCTTGACTTTTTCTTCGTGTAGGAAAATTCCGTCATTACTTCTAATGCGAACTTGGGTGTATATGGTCAAGGAATGTTGAAACTAACTGGTCATGGAGATGCAATTAAAGGACAGAGACTTTCATTATCTCAGTTTTACAACATAACTGTAAGAAAATATTGGTTCAAATTATAACTTCCAACGTCTGTTGTCTTATATATCCCTGTGTTATTATTAGATCATGTTTCTATCTGTCATTTACTTAGACATAGTCATCGGTGGAGTATGCAAAAGTTTTTTTAACAGTTCCTCAATTTCACAGGTTGGACCAGGTTCTATACTTCAAGCGCCTCTTGACGATGATGAAAGCAAAAACGCGTGAGTATGACTTCATATACATTTGCATTTTTTTTTCTGTGTGGGTGATTACTGCTAGACTTAATAATTGAAACGCTTGTGCGGAAACATTGCTTTCTTTTTTAACAGGGTTACTAAGACCCTTTGTGAGAGCAAGACATGCCCGATAGACTTGATAAGTCCCCCAGATGATTGCCATGTGAATTATACACTATCCTTTTCCCTTCAAGTAAGTTTGGTAAAGAAGTACCTTGGTGGTTCAAATTATCTTTCTGGCAAGAATTAAATTTGTTATGAACAGATTGTGTACTACATATTTGTACTACATACTAGGTACACAAATAAAATAAATTATTATTTGGCTGATCGAAACATTTTGTCGATATAGGCCAAGCAATTGTGAATTCCATTATCTTGTAACATCTCTAGTTGTGCATAGTAACCCGTCCTGTGTTACTCTCCTGGAGTAAATTCAGACTTGATTGCTATTTGATAATGATTTTTCTCTTATAGTTAGCGTCCAGCTTTTTCATTTCTTCTACTTTAATTTTCTAGATATGTCGAGTTGAGGACATTCTTGTGAGTGGACTTGTGAAAGGAAGCATCATTCAGATCCACCGGGCGAGAACGGTAGTAGTTACAGATGATGGTCTGATCACTGCATCTGAATTTGGTACATATACTATGAAAACATCACCCTTCTATTCCCTTTCAGCTAATTCCTAGAGCTGCTTGCCTTTTCCCTGTAGCAGGATTATAACTACGTCATTAAAATTTTGAATACCTTTCTGCATATTCAAAAAGATTAATGTGGTTTCTGTTTCGATACATATATTTTTTATGGCAGGTTGCAGTGGTGGCTTGGGAAAAGGACTTTATTCAAATGGGGCTGGTAGTGGTGCTGGGCACGGAGGAAGAGGGGGATCAGGCATTTTCAATGGGAGAGTTTGCAACGGAGGTCATACCTACGGCGATCCTGATTTTCCTTGTGAGTTAGGGAGCGGAGCTGAAAGGCCAGATAAATCATATGGGAATGTGACTGGTGGAGGGATGATAGGTCAGTAATATTATAGTAAACCATGAATTAGCTTTTTACTCATCTGGCACTGTCAAGTGACGTTACAAATTTGTTTTTCACCATTTCAGTAATTGGTTCCATCCAGTTTCCTCTTTTCATACTTAATCTGCGTGGATCTCTGAGCTCTGATGGCCAAAGCCTTGGGAAATCAATAGTTTCTGGTAACAGATCTTTGGTTGGTGGAGTTGGTGGAGGATCTGGTGGGACGATTCTTCTTTTCCTTCAGATGCTTGAACTCTCAAAGAATGCATCTCTATCAGTTCGAGGGGGCCGGGGTGGTCCTNACACTGGTGACGAGTATTTTCCTGTTGCAACTGTAAAGGGGTCCATTAGTAATAGGTAAGCACCATTATAAAGATAAGTATATCAATCTCTCTTGTCTGCTTGCTACTTTTTGGGTAATTTGTAGTTACCGGGGTAAAGCATTCCTGTACACGTTGATTTTATTACTATGCATCGATAGGGATATGGGAGATTAATGATATCTTACTGTTTGATACTTGAGAATCTGCCTTTACTATTTTCTTTATGCAAAATTTGGAACATACCTTGGAGGCTGTAGAATCCGACAACAATAGTTTTTATCTACAAAAGGAGTCTTCATGAAACTTAAACACAGACCTTGTATTGTTTTCTTTCTGATGTCTCCAGAGGAGGAGCAGGGGACAATGGAGGTCATTCCGGGGAGGAGGGAACAATGACTGGGAAAAAATGTCCAAAGGGACTTTATGGTACATTTTGCTTGGTAAGTCTCATGGTTTATTTGGTTGTAGTTACTCTGACAGTGGCCATTTATCTCTTATTTTCGTCAACTCTGCATATTCTTTGTTCTAGAATATAAATCGACATAACATGTCACGATATTAGACAGGCTTAGTAATGTAGCATAATTGCAAATCCCTGCGTTGTTTGCTTGTGCCTGATACTTCTCCATCTTTCTGATTTATGTGCTGTTTCAGGAATGCCCCATTGGCACTTACAAGAATGTTGAAGGCTCTGACAAACATCTTTGTACACCCTGCCCACCGGAGCATCTTCCAAATCGTGCAAAATTTGTATATATACGAGGTATTTTATCCTATAATTCTCTAGCTCTTCCACTCCCAGTTCTTTTGCTTCTTCTTTGTTGTGATTTCTTCTGATGGAAGGAGCTTTGCATCTGCAGGAGGAGTTAGCGAACCTGTTTGTCCCTATAAATGTGTATCTGAAAAGTACAGAATGCCAAACTGCTATACACCGCTAGAAGAGCTTGTCTATACATTTGGAGGGCCAGTGCCCTTTGCTCTTCTTCTATCTTGTGTGGTGGTAGTTTTGGGTCTGTTGCTAAGTACATTAAGTATCAAGTTGCTCAGATTGAGTGTTTATGGTGCCAATTCCATCGAAAACCAGAGTTCTCATTGTTTACCCCATCTTCTGTCACTCTGTGAGGTACTGTGTGGTGAAAGTTGGCTTGTCCCAAGTCTTCCCTTTTCTTTGTAAGACATATGGATCCAGTGTCTGTCAACCAAACTCTCATGCCTTTTTCTTGTCATTCCAGGTTCGAGGCGCAAAATCTGATGATACGCAAAATCATGCTTACCGGATGTATTTCATGGGTCCAAATACTTTCAGGGAACCTTGGCATCTGCCCTACTCTCCTCCTGATGCAATCATAGAGATGGTGTAAGGATACTACTTGACTGGGTCGAATGTTGTGTTTGTTGCCATTGAAAGTTTAAATGATGTGTTGAGATAAAACCATATTGTCAATAATCCAGAGTCAATTTCTTTCAGTTCTATTCTTTGCTTTCCAATGTGACATTAGCCGTTGGCTCGTTGTATTCCACGGTATATCCACTCACAGTTACGTTCATTTCTGATTCGCAGGTATGAAGATGCTTTTAATAGATTTATTGATGAGATTAACTCTACCGCAGCATATGATTGGTGGGAAGGGTCTGTGCACAGCATTCTATCAGTTCTAGCAAATCCTTGTGCTTGGTCTTGGAAACAATGGCGTCGCCGGAGAAAAATTCATCGTCTTCAGGAATATGTCAAATCTCAGTATGATCACTCTTGCCTCCGCTCATGCAGATCTAGAGCTCTCTACAAAGGGATGAAGGTTCATATTCTTATTAATTAATATTATCCTTGTTGCTTCACCATCAGGTAGTTTTTACCTCTCATTTTTAACTGTCTGTATCCAACGTCAAAACAGGTAGGAGCCACTCCGGATCTGATGGTTGCATACATAGATTTCTTTCTTGGTGGTGACGAAAAGCGTGTAGATATGGTCTCTATTATACAGAAACGATTCCCAATGTGCATACTATTTGGTGGAGATGGAAGTTATATGTCACCCTATAGTCTCCATAGTGATACGCTCTTAACAAATCTTCTTGGCCAGGTTAGCTCATATCTCTCTGTGTTTTTTGTACATCTAAAATCTCCACTCTTAAAATCTCCTAAAGGCTCCAAATTAATATTCCAGCACATCCCACCAAGTGTTTGGCACCGGTTTGTTGCTGGTTTAAATGCCCAGCTTAGGACTGTGAGGCACGGATCAATTCGTTCAGCATTACTTCCTGTCCTTAGGTGGATAAATAGCCATGGAAATCCTCAACTCGAATTCCATGGAGTAAGAATTGAACTTGGATGGTTTCAAGCTACAGCTTCGGGATATTACCAACTTGGTATCTTGGTTTTTGTTGGCGATTTTCCTCTGAGCACTGTAAACCAATCAATATCATTCAGTAAAAATGATGACGAGACCCCTCGGTGAGCCATGATTGATTGTTCTTTCTCTTTGATCGAACCTAGCATTAGACCGAAAGACACTCAACCTGATTAATCATTACTCTATTTTATAGGATTAGCTCTGCTTGTCCCAGCAAATCTCTTGTCGAGTTGCAACAAAATTTGATCCAACCAGGACATGGATTAGCTCGGAAGAGGATCAATGGTGGAATCAATGGAGGCCTCATCAATGAGATTTCATTAGAATCTCTAGAGTACAAGAGAGATCTGCTTTTTCCATTTTCTCTCCTATTGAACAATACCCGACCCGTTGGTCGTCAGGTTACATTTTCTCCTCTCATGAATAACTCTTTCTTTGTATTTTACTTTTGCGTTAACATAAGCAAAATCTTAAATTGTGTTTATACAGGACACTCTTCTACGTTTGATCTCAATCCTTCTTCTTGCGGATCTTTCAGTTACAGTTCTTGCGTTGCTTCAGTTTTATTGGCTTGCCCTTGCAGCTTTTCTTGCTATCCTCCTGATCCTCCCTCTCTCTCTGCTTTGCCCATTCCCCGCTGGCCTTAACGCTTTATTAAGTAAAGAATTGAGAAGAGCCTCTCTTACTCGTATTTACGGCCTTTGGAACGCTACATCTCTAACAAATGTCGTAAGTCAATTCAGAAGCTGTTGAAAACAAGTGACCTCGTTTTTTTCTCTCTCTATTTTAACTTATTCGCAAGCATTATGCAGATTGTGGCTTTCATTTGCGGTGTCATTCATGCCGGGTTTTTCTCTGAAGAGCTACCAAACATCTGGAACGCTATAAGGTAATATAATACTGGTTCTGTTTCTTCATTGTGTCTTTTAATCATCCACAAATATCGACAATTTGAGGATCCATACTATATTCACACTTTGTTGAAACTAGAGAAGAAGCATGTAGAGATCTTTGTCATTTGATGATTGGTGTTGTTTATGTAACTTCAAATTTCTTTGTAAAATGATGTCAAAGCTGTTTTGTTTTTGGCAGGGATGATGATCAGTGGTGGTTATTACCAACAGTCCTCTTGTTACTTAAGTCAATACAAGCTCGGTTCCTTGATTGGCATGTCGCAAATCTCGAAGTACCAGACTTTTCTCTTCTTTGTCCTGATCCAGATACCTTCTGGGCATATGAATCTGGAGCTTGACCATCCTAAAGATAACCAACCAAGCGAAAAAGGTATATGTTATGTAAATCTTTTTAAAAAGTAGAATGTTCTTCTCAATGATAGGTGTTAAAACAGTTCTCATCAACATGTTCTATTAGGGTTTTGCCAGATTGTATGCTAGTTTTAGGAGAGCTAGATTGTATAAGCTATGTAATGCCTAAAAGTTTTCTTTTGTTTTGCAACAGTCTACATACTTTTTTATTTTGTTTGTTCTAATAAGATTTTAACTGGAAAATTACCTGTTAATTTATAAATCTTGGAAAATGTTAATATAATAATAATGTGGGTTAAAAAGGTAATATGGGCCATAAAGGAGCTTAATTAGCTTTTAAATTTAGGCCTTGCCCAAATTTAACACACCAAAATTCATGATGGCAAAAAAAAAGTCACGTGGGCCATAAATGGGCTTATTTGCTTTTGCGTTTAACTCTTGTCCAGATTATGTAATATGGTCCATAAAAGAGCGTAATAGATTTTAAGTTTCGGCCTTGCCCAGAACACACCTAAATTATGATAGTAACATGGGTCATAAATGGGCTTATTTGCTTTTGCATTTAGACCTTGCCCAGTTTATGTGGGCCGAAACTTAAAAAAAAATACAGAAACACTTGAACTACTTTGTTCAGATTCTCTCTATCGACTCTCTCCCTCACATCTGCGGACGTTAATTTCCCAATTTCCGGAGATACAAATCGCCGCCATGTATAAACAAGCTTCTCGTCTCCTCTCCAGATCTGTAACCGCCGTTGGATCTTCTAAATCTGCGACATCTCGAGCCTTTTCATCGGAACTTCCATCGACGATCGATTCGACTTTCATCGAGTCATGGAAGAAAGTCGCACCGAATATGGACCCACCACAGACTCCTTCTTCCTTCATGAAACCTCGTCCTTCGACTCCTTCATCTCTTCCGACGAAGCTCACTGTCAATTTTGTGCTCCCTTACACATCTGAGCTTTCCGGGAAGGAGGTTTAGTTTTCCCATTTTGAGTATTTAGGGTTTGATCTATGATTTTGTTAATGTGGATGCCTCTGAATATTGGATTGTGTGTGGATTCTGGCTAGCGATGTTATATGTAGATTTGTGGGGAATCTCCAACTGCTGTGAATTAGCCTAAGGACCTTTAATTTTTGTTAGATCTGAGGGCGCTAAGTTATAGGGTTTTCATAAGAGTGATAAAGGTATTAAGGATTGTTTACTGTGAAGATTTGTAAAGTTTTTAGGTGATTACGAGTAACCCAAATTCTTGTTGGAATCTCAAACTAAAGATGTGTTAAGTATCTGAAAATGTTGCTTGCTGTTGAACAGTCATTAAATTGGGATTTTGACACTGCTACTCTTAAAAGAGGTTTCTTATTTCTGCTGTTCATAGAGATGACCAATTTTAGTGTTTTTTTCTGGCTTATCAAGTTTCCAATGCAGAGTTTCTTGTATCTTTAATCATAGCTCAAAACTAATTGGTTTCTTTTGATCTACCTGAAGGTCGACATGGTCATTATTCCTGCAACAACAGGACAAATGGGAGTTTTGCCCGGACACGTTCCAACAATCGCAGAGCTGAAACCGGGTATCATGTCTGTTCATGAAGGCACTGATGTGAAGAAATACTTCCTGAGCAGTGGTTTTGCATTCCTTCATGCAAATTCAGTGGCTGACATAATAGCGATTGAAGCTGTGCCGCTTGAACACATTGACTCTAGCCAAGTCCAAAAGGGATTAGCTGACTTCACACAGAAACTTGCATCTGCCACAACTGATCTTGAGAAAGCAGAGGCACAGATCGGTATTGAGGTTCACAGTGCTATGAATGCAGCACTCTCAGGTTAAAACAAGGTTTCTCTCTTTCTTTCTTTATATCTTCGAAGGAACAAAAAAAGACAAATCATTTGGTTTTCAAGTGGTTAGTGAAGTCCCTTTTTACTACAAAGTATGGAATAAATTTAGAAATTGATTTGTCTTGTTTGATTGTGTTTGGACTTTGAATAAATGAATTTGTTTAAAGGGCATGAATCCACAGAATTTTTTGTGTTCATCTCTCTCCGCACCTTATGACTTTGTTGTGTTGAGAAACTAAGTTTGGAAGTTTATGGTTTTTACGATTTTTCCCTTGGCTTTTAAGGTTTTAAAAAAAACATCCAGGTTCCTTATTTGCAATTTACCAACTAAATTTACGGTTTTGTAAGGTGGGCCGGTTGATAAAAATATTTTGGGCCAATAATATTTTAATTTAGAAATGGGCCAATGAATTAAAATAATATGGGCTTATACCAAATTGTAACGAAGATAGATCGAATGTCCAAGGTCCAGTTGAGATTTAAAAAAGAACATCCAGATTTATCACTTTGTTTTTTAGATATGGGCCGGTAAATGAAAACTTTTTGGACCACAAATATTTATTTAAAAATGGGTATGTGAATAAAAACATTATGGGCTTATACAAAATTATAATTTAGATACATTGAATGTCCAAGTTCCAGGTCAAGGTCCAGTTCATTTAAAAGTCAGCGAAACCCATATTGTAATTTAATTAAAAACTGTAACATGTTCCCCCACTCGCATTGATGGAGAGTGCTAAAAACCAGTAAAATTATTTTAGATATAGACTGATGAATAAAAATATTGTGAGCCACTAATATTTATTTACAGATGGGCCAGTGAATAAAATAATGTGGGGTTGCTCAAAATTATTACAAAGATAGACCAAAGGTCCAAGATATAGTTCAGAAAAGAAAAAAAAAGACATCCATGTTTTCAAATGAAAACCTTTGGGCCAGTAATATTTTACGAATGGGCCTGTAAATAATAACAATAAGAGTTTATATGGTCCAGTTCGGATAAAAGATAACATCCAGGCCGATGAATAAAAGCTTTTTGGGCCAGTAATATTTATTTAGAAATTGGTATGTGAATATAAATATTATGGGCTTATACACAATTATAATGTATATAGATCGTATGTCCAAGGCCCAGTTTAGTTAACAATCAGCTAAATCCAGATTGTATTTTGACCAAACACAATTTTCCCACTCGCATCGATGGCGCGTCCTAATAACTCGCTCGAATAAGCTCAATTTCTGTAGTCTATATATAGCAAGGCAAAACGGTTGATTTTTAAGAAATGTAAAATATTAGCGCGTGACGAAGATGTCTTTCAAAAATAATTTTTTGTCTTCTTATTTTATTAATTATTTCGTATGATAGGTTCAAAGTCTAATGTTCATTAACTTAATATTATCTCATTTTATGCGAGTACACCAAATTATCATTTTTATATTTTAGTTTTCTTCATGTAATTGATTTTTTTAATATAATCATACGAAAACTTGTGTGTTACCTATGTTTAGTTGTTATAATTATGTTCTATCATAATATCTTTACTAAACCCAACAAATATTTTTCCATTTATATATATACAATAATAAATAATAAATCATGTCTTTATCATGGACAAAGTCAGTTACCGGCAATACTATAGTTTCTAAACTTCAATTAGGTAACAATAAATTTAATTTGAATGGACCTAACTTATATTGTTCTTTATTATATTGGAGTTCATCAAATCTTAACATGGTAATTATACGTATTAAGTTATTGTATTATAGATAACAAAATATTAATTATTTAACCCATAAAGATTAGATTGTTTGGTCTATCCATGCATATGTAATTAAGGACTCTGATTAACTTCTTATAAGAAGATGATCTTACCTAAAAAAAAAAAGAATTAAAAAAAATTGTAAAATAAAATAAAAATGTGATATGTAAATATATATATATATATATATATATTTGACAGCGTGATGTAAATATATATAATTGTAAATTTTAAATATTTTTCAATATATATGTAACTTTCATATTTTACATAAAATACTAAAAAAGAAACTGCAATATTGATAATATATATGAAAATATAACTAATATTCAAAGAAAAAAAAGAACTAAAAATTCTGTTTCCATATAAAAACTAAATAAAAATATTTATTCAAGTATTCAACATCTACTACTTACTATTTAAATTGTATAAAAATAAAAATTAA
>KE159319.1:10558-59046 GCA_000411055.1 Leavenworthia alabamica
GGAGCCGGTAGTCGGGATGAGCGCCTCACTCAGTATTGTGATATACTGATCACTCTCTTTTGGGTGCAGGTAAAGAGAAATGAGGTTAGGAGCGTGGACCCAGGGCTGACAGGATGAAATGACATAGGGGTCGACCTAGTCCGGTTTCGGTATATGTCATGATCCGTATAGGATATGTATTTTTGGATATCGTGGATGGTATCGGTTGTAGTACTTATATGTATGAAATTCCGCTGTGTATATTATGTAGTGTGTATATATGTAGAGTTGTATTTTATCGTGTTTTAGAAAAGTTTTAAAAATTCTGGTTTATAACGTAGCCACGTGGGGTGGTCATGTCAACCGGTACTCACTCAGAAACCCGATTATCACACTGGTCCACATGTGATGAACGAATGCTAACTCATTCCACCCGAATATCACACGTTCACTAGAAACCGGTGGTCACTCAGTGCACTCGGTTCTCCATCTAGTCAGTCAGTTCACTCAGAACATCCGTTGACTAGACCTCAAAACTCAAAAATATTTTACTCAATACTCAAATTTTTCTCAGTTTTAAATTAAATATTAAACAGACCTTCGGTTTAATAATTACTCATTTAAACACACAACTCAAACACTACATAGACTCAACACAAAATCACATAACACACAATCAAGAACATCAAATCAAATGATTTTTAAAACCAATAGAAATTGTCGAACTACGGTCATGCACGCACCTTAGTCTCTAAAGGTGTGAAAAGACCAAAATGCCCCTGACTTGCTAAATTACCAAAATGTCCCTAAAATATTTTAGGTAATTTTTAGCAATCAGACACTAAACACAACTCAAATATCCGCTATCAATCCTCATCATTCCTTCAACTCAAATATAATATTTTCCAAATAAAATTTCTAAATTTTTTATTTTCGTCCCATCTTGTTTTCAATTAAAAATTTGTGACATATAAAATATATATACTAGCATCATGGCGCAGGGGCATATTAGTTGTTAAAATTTTTAAAATTATTATTTAAAAATGAAATAATTCAAATAAAACACATATTCATTGAACTTTAAATATGTATAGTGTTTAATAAGAGAAATAATTTAATGAAAATTGAAAACAAAACTCACCATAAAAGAATATCCATCCGTATGCAATTTACACCTTTTTTTTGTTCAAAGAGAGATACCAAGCACAATTGTTTAGAGATAGAATTTTGATTTTGATGGGTTTTAAGATGATAAATTTAAATATCTTTAGGATGAATTGTTACTTTTTCTCAATAATTAGTTTTAGTAGAAAAAACGTGGAATTATGGAAGATTTTTGTTTTAATTTTTTATTTGTTTAAATTAACATGGTAATCATGGGAAGTTGGAAGTTTAAAAATAATAATAATAATGATATTTTTGTGGAAGTTAAAAATCCCTAATAAAAAGGATTAAATATTAAACAAAAATAAATGTAAATTTTTTGTGTCAAAATATTAAAACAATAATGTAAAAATTGTGAGATTGACATGTACGTCAAAAACTGACATGTCGAAAAGATAATGCAGCAGTTTTTTAAAAAATTACTTGTCATTTAGTATAATTTGATATATATTTAAAATCTCAATAAAAATGAGACACAACAGGATGAGCATGTCATTCAACGTCCGTTTCTTTTATTACGTGGTATCCAGGGCCGGATCTGAGATTTCGGGGGTCCTAGGCGAAACTAAAAATGGGGGCCCTTNAACGGGGGCCCTAGGCGGTTGCTTCACCCTCCTTAGCTCAGATACGGCCCTGGTGGTATCGCATGGTTTGATTTCCATAATTCGTAAGGTACGGTGCATATTTTGACTTTATCAATTACACACATTAAAAATGATTAAATTCATCTTACAGTTCATATTATTCTTTTTACAGATAATATTTTTTTAAAATATATTTGCTAACATATTTAAACATCTAGAAAATTTTGAAAATATATGTTACAGTTTGTGAGTATCTAGCAGATTGTATATATTTGATAGATTATTTAAATATTTAACAGATTTTATAGAATAATTTGAAAATTCTAAGATAATTGGTAAATTCTGTTAAATAAACGATAAACTTTGCGGATATATAACGGATATTACAAAATAATTAATAAATTTTATAACTATTTGGTAGATTTTGCATGTGAATTGGAAAAATGCGGATATTTGTTAAAATATAGAAGTAGTTGGTAGACTTGACAAATATTTGAATGTTACAGACTTTGCCAATACATCACAAAATGAATCAAATATTTTATGTAAAAATAATTATTGAAAATATAGTTTTCATTATAAATAAAAATAAAAATTATGAACATATTCTCTCACTTAAAGAGAAGATAAAGAGATTCAACATTTCCCATCTGTTACCACTTTTAGTCTTTTATGAAAAAAGTAACATGAAGTCAGAAGAGAGACTATGGATAGACACATAAATGTTAGTTGACTGCACATACTGGATACTATCATTAAGACTAATTAACAACAAACAATAACTGAATTTGGGCTGAACTTGGGCCCAATAAGAACTTTTCTTCTTCGTTGAACTCTTTTAAATCTTTGAGAGGTTAATAATATCTCCGATCATCTTCAGAAACAGTAATCGAGATGCAGAAGTTGAACGAACTCTTCTCAGGTGGCGGAGACGGTGACAGTACCAACGATCATTTCTTAGAAGATGGATCAGAAGGTCTTTGTTCTCTCACAGCAACTCAGGTTTCTCTCCTATTTCAATTCGCTTTTGAGTTTTATTCTCTGTTGAATTTACTCAAATCGTAATTCGATTTTGTAGAGAATGTACGGATTCGCCGCGTCTTTAGCCACTGGTTTGCTTCTCATGTTTCTGGTAAATAATCAATGCTTTGTAGTCAATTTTTCAAATTTCATTAATATCATTTAGATCATCTACAAGAAGAAGAAGTGATTTATATTTTCATTTTTTAAAATTATTATACAGTCTATGATTGTATTTTCAATTCCAATCAAATTTGCATTACTCTTCACATTTGGAAATGTTCTTGCTATTGGAAGGTATGTTTTGGTTTGAAATGTTGAGAGTTTTACATTTATAGAGAGACCAATGTTATGTTGTTTTTGTTGTATTTAAATCACAAGAGATCAATGTTGGCAGCACAGCTTTCCTCATGGGACCTGAGCAACAGATGAATATGATGTTAGATCCTGTTCGTATTTACGCTACATCGATTTATATTGGATGTGTTGTTGTTTCACTCATTTGTGCTCTCTTGGTATGTTCTTGCCTCTCTCATACAACAACCTTTAACTATGTTTAGTAATCTTAAATCTGCAATTAGATTATGTCTCATTTACTGTAGATTCACAGCAAAATTTTAACAGTTATTGCGATCTTATGCGAGATCTGTGCACTGATTTGGTAAGTTCAATGCTTAAATTCAACCTAAAACGTAGCCTTATTGGATTGAACATTCTTTATATTGATCATAATGACAGGTATAGTCTGAGTTATATACCATTTGCACGTAGAATGGTTTCTGAAATTATGATCCGTCTCTGCGACACGGAGCTATAGTCTAATCAAAGTGGTGAAATCATTTTTACGGGTCTCAAGAACTTGAGATTTGAATTTTTGGTAAACGGATCTTGTTTGTTTGCTTGTACTGTTATACATGAATCAGAATTATTGCTGATTTGAGTTTCTTTTATTTGGGTGTTGAAGCTATTGTGTTTTTTTGCTGCTTCAGTCGTTTGATCAAACAAAAAAAATATTACTTTTCTTTTGAAATGATTTATTGGTGAATTGTGAGCTCAAACTAGAACTATTAGTGGTTTATAAAGTTAGATATATACACCCATATAACCGAACCGAAATTAATTTTGGTTTAGTTCGGCAAAATTTCAAAAATCAATAACCGAGAACAACCCGAAAGAAGACGCCTAGGATTATAAATGTAATAATAATATGATTAATATAATTGTGTTTCTTAGGTTTAGTGCGCTGCACTGCACACACACGATTCTATGTAACCTAGATTGAGACTTTGAATCTTAAAATGAATACTTTATTAGACACAACTATGTTTAAAGTAGATAGTTATATTCGAAAATAGTCAATTGTGAATGTACTCTGACCTGTACTTTTTGTTATTTACCTAATTCTGTATGTTACACATAGTTTTCTAATTCCTCCAGTAGTTTCAAAAATTGCTACATCGTGGCTTAATAAAAAATTTGTGAAGACAATAATGTAGAAACTCGAAAGACCTTTTTTGATAACAAGAAAAGAGCATGATTCTTTCAAAATCATACTCTATACATTATTTTTAGTTTCTTTCTTTACATTTAAAAGAGCATAATAAACTAGTAAATAAACTTCACCAGCAGACAAGACAAGAACCCACGAGTGTTAGATGCAACCACCCAACTGTAAAAATTCAAAGTAAGAGTTAAGTTACTATTATTTTTACATTCATGTGTATGTAAAAATTATAACTTCACCATTATAGATTCGATTTCTTTGTCGGAAACAGGTGTGCGTTTGGGCTGAAGAGATGCTTTTCCTCCATCAGCAATGTTCTTGGGAGCCGCTGGGACATCTGAACTCGCCGTCACATTTTTTTTGACGCCGGAAACAGATCCCGGTGCGGGTGCAGAACCTGAAAAATTTCAGAGGAAAAAGGAAAGAGTAGATAAGAAGGGGAATAAAGCTAGTGATGATGAGCTTTATTAAAGCAAGAACATAAGAAAATCAATACTAGTAGTGAAAGAGAATCTACTTTAAAAAATAATCTGAGGAACAAAGGGAAATGTAAACCTGATGAAATAGAATGTCTCTGAGGAAATTTGATACGAGGAATTCTCTTCATCTTCAGTTTTCTATGATTCTTGAATTTAATGATCGTTTTGCTTTACTTCTCTGATTGTTTCTGTCCATAGAGACGAACGAAGTTCTTATCTTTTTGTTCTCAAGTTAATGGGCTACTGGGCCGAATAGCTGTTCAATGAATGGGCTCTGTAGAATAACCAAACTGGGCCTAATATGTGTTCATTAAATGGGCTCTGTAGAATAACCCAACTTTAGACAGTAACACGCCCAACTTTAGAAATGTGAGGGAATGTATCGAACATTTGATTTAAAATAATAAATTATTTTTTATTAACAATAAAGTTTTAAATATTTATACGAAACTATCTTGTTTGCCACTACTTAATATCTATAATTTTAGTGGTACTTTTTAGAATTTAATCACGTGTTCTATAGGATAAAAAATGACTAATTATGGTGGTCTTTATCTGTAATGAATTCATCATGAGAATTTGGAGATCTTAAACAAAACGTACAAAAAAAGTCTAACAAAAATAATTAAAAGTAAATACAATTTTATATTTATAAAATAACTATAATAAAGTCGACAAAAAAAATATCTATCATAAAATACAAATTTAAAAAATTAAAAATAATTTTTAATTTTTAGGACTTATTTTTTATATATATATTATGTGTATATATGAAAAAAATTTAAACAGAAACTTTAAAAAACGGAAATTCTAAGCGAATTCATTAGTAACTATTCCTGGGTATAAATGTAGAAATAAAAAAATGAATATTAAAATTACAAAAAACTTTCGTATCTTTTTTTAATACGTTATAAAAAAAGAGTTTATTCATTGAATCTTTATAGTAATATTATAGATGTAAAATCATCAATTATAAATTTAAATATTATGAAAAAGGATTGTTTATCATGATATAACAGAGGGGAGAGAATAGTGTACATATTTCTATTTCTATTTAATATACACAAGGACTTACAAAACATGATTATTTACGATGGAATAATTTTTGCCGTATACACCATTATGATATCAGTAACATAAGATACGTGCAATAATCATTTGTTAATGTGGTTAAAATTACAATTAATTAGAGTATAGTATAGTCTTATATTTGATGAGATTAAGTTTTCAAAAAGCATTGCCTATAACTACGATATATAATAAGTATATAGCAACGTGTCAACCGTGAGATCTCATAGCTCTATGGACCCATAAGTCATTTCTACATGTATTATTTTTTTAAGCTTTAAATAATTGTTTACTGTTTTTGTAAATTATCTTATGATATTTTTTATATGTTGACTTTATTTACATAATATCGAAAATTATATTCGGATAAATCATCTATTTTATTAGTACTCTAATATAACAACGTTTAAATGCAAAATTTTAATAGAGTGATTCACTTTCAGATAAAATCATTTATTTTGTTAGTACTCTAATATAACAACGTTTAAATACAAAATTATAATAGAATGATTGACAAAAAATAGTATGAAAAATCTAATACTGTTATATGCCTAAAGTATCATTTATTTTTTCTTTTTTTTGATAATAACTAAAGTATCATTTCAATTCATTATTCTATATTATCAAAAACATTGACTGATAATCAGATAATTTCTTCACAATTTTAATACATCATTCTATAGTAAAATGTCAATAATTTGAGAGGTACCTTTTTGTCGCGTGTTCTATAAGTTAACAAGAGTACAGGACTATTAATTAGGGTTGTCGATATCTTCTGTCTGTATCTGAAATATAAAAATTTCATTTGTTTGTGTCAACTTTAACAGCTACGTCATGATATATAAATATGTGGACAACAGAAAAAATTAATATTTTTTTCTATTTTTTCTGGTTTTAGAAAAAATCTATTTATTACTTATAAAAGATGATCACAATTTAGCACATGTGGTGATGCGATGCCACGTCCATAGTGACATATCTTTGCATTATAAATTTGGCTCCACCTTTCTCAACTCTCTCATAAACCATAATTGATAAGAACTAAGAGATATGGATTTGGCTTTTATGAACGTTTGTGTGTGGACAATATCCGCCTTCGTGCTGACGTGGACGGTGTTGTCTATCGTAAACAGGAGAACGAAGGTGACGAAGTTGGCGGAAACTGTTGTGGAGGATGGTGCTACTGACGTCATCATTGTCGGGGCTGGTGTTGGCGGTTCGGCTCTAGCTTATGCTCTTGCTAAGGTATGTAAAGTGCATTGCATAAAAGTTTTGTCTCCAAGTATTTGCATAACACCTTGTGGTCCTTGTTAACTATTTTATTATCATACTACTAATTATATAATATATGTGCATGAATGATAGGATAAAAATATAGATACATGTGATTATTGTTTTTTTTTTAATTGCAATATTTTTTTTGGTGTAATGATAATTTATGATTGTATAAAGGATGGGCGTAGAGTTCATGTGATAGAGAGGGATATGAGAGAACCAGAGAGAATGATGGGTGAGATTATGCAACCCGGTGGACGACTCATGCTCTCCAAACTTGACCTTCAAGGTATATGTCTATATGCTTCATTTTCAATTAAATTTGTTTTTATTGCTCCAAGAAAGATATCGGAGATGAATTACGATTACAAATTTGTGATATAGATTGTCTTGAGGGTATAGATGCCCAAAAAGTGACGGGTATGGCAGTTTATAAGGATGGAAAAGTAGCGGTGGCATCTTTTCCGGTGGAAAACAATAACTTTCCTTACGAACCATCTGCTCGATCTTTTCATAATGGTCGATTTGTCCAACGACTACGACATAAGGCTTCTTCTCTTCCCAAGTACGTATCTATATTCATCAGTTTTTACTAAGTTTGTTTACGTTACCGTTAAAAATTGTTGATATTTAAGAATAGTCAACGACATCTTCCCGAACAAGCATGAAGCCCTATATATAATGATGTTAGGTTCCACATGAAATATCTCTAAGGAGTGTTTATAGAACATATAAGAAACTTGAACCATTCTATTCAAACGTTTCTTAATTAGTTTTAGTTAAATATATAACATGTAATACGAAACATATCCGCTATCAATCCTTGATTTTTTTATCGTCAAATATTTAAATAAATTTTTTGGTAGACCCTCCGAACGTTCAATTATTGATTTTTAAAATTTTAAACATTGGAAAATTCTACAAAACTTGACTTTTATTTACACCAATAATTGGAAATCATGAATTTCATATTAGTATATATTACTATTAGATTTGACAGAAAGGTAAGTGATCTAATTGATTATACAAAAGATCTTAACCTTACTCTTTGTTGACAAATTTCAAAATCGAAGCTGATAAATTTGGGTTCTTTTTCTATATTGAGACTTAAACTGAGTTTCTATGTAAGAAATATTTATAATTATTTTGTAAAAGACTAAATAAAATGAAAATATATATTTAAAAATATACTATATTAAATAACTATAAAAAAATAACATAAAAATTTCTGTTAATTTTCAATTATTTTATTAGGTGGTGTACCCTTCCTAAACATTTCGCACGTCTATTGAGTTTGACACACAAATTATAAAAATACTTAAATTTTCTGTTATGACCTTTATTAATATAATAAAAACATTATTGATAACCTAGCTGAAATAGTAAATATAAAACTAGAAAGATTAGCTCAAAATTATATTAGAGACATAAAATCACATTTAAAAAAAAAATAAAAATTAGAATGATATTTAAAAAGAAACAGGAAGGAATAAATTTAGCAATAGCAAAGGTTATTGTCTATAAAATCAATCTTTACAGCAATTGTTAATTGGCAGTGTAAGGGTAGAGGAAGGGACAGTGAAGTCATTAATAGAAGAAAAAGGAGTGATCAAAGGAGTAACATACAAAACCAAATCAGGTGAAGAAACAACAGCTTTTGCACCTCTCACCGTGATATGTGACGGTTGCTACTCAAACCTCCGTCGGTCTCTTAACGACAACAATGTAAGTATTATGTATTACCAACAGAGCCGGTTATGATAATTTGAGGCCTAGAAGCCAAAAATTTTGTTTGGCCCATTAACAACTAAAATAGTAAAAAGAACATAAGATTCTCTTCTAAAAATTCGAACTCATGACCTGAGTCTTACTAATATTAGCTTTTACCACTAGAATTGGATGAGATTTTAGCTTATAATTGGTCCCTATAATTATTATAGACATCTCCGGCCCCAAGCAGCTGCTTGACCGGCTTGCACTCAGGGCCGGCTCTGATTACCAAATTTTTAAAAATATGTTACATTACTTCAATCTTTTCAAATAAATGCTTATGTTACTCACTCTATATTTAATCACATAGCTAATAAGTATCAATGTTGTATTGCATGATATAGGCGAAGGTTATATCATACAGTATTGGTTACATTTCAAAGAATTGTCAGCTCGAAGAACCTGAAAATTTACACTTGATAATGGGTAAACCTTCATTCACCATGTTGTATCAAATAAGCAGCACCGAAGTTCGTTGTGGTTTCGAGCTTTTACCCGACAATAATATACCTTCTATGTCAAATGGTGAAATGGTTAACTTCATAAAGAATACTATTGCTCCTCAGGTATGCATTTGCCTGCTTATTTTTTGATCATATAAGAAAAATAAACCTCATAATATAAATATAATATATAACTAATTTGGTGTATACACATATTCTAACATTTTTTAATACTTAATTAATTTTCAGATACCTCTAAAACTCCGGATAATATTTTTGAAAGGGCTCGATGAAGGTGCACACATAAAAAAGGTGCCAACGAAGAGCATGGGAGCTACTTTGAGCGAGAAGAAAGGAGTGATTGTTTTGGGAGATGCATTCAACATGCGTCATCCAGCAGTCGCATCTGGAATGATGGTTTTATTATCTGACATTCTAATTCTACGTCGTCTTCTCAAGCCATTAAAAAACTTCGGTGATACAAACAAAATCTCAGAAGTTATTAAATCCTTTTATGTGATCCGCAAGGTAAGCATATATATACATCACAATATAATACTAAAATAAGAACATTGTTAGCATGTGACTGAAAATATGCATGATTTTTTCATGGTTTAGCCAATGTCAGCGACAGTGAACACAATAGGAAATGCATTTTCTCAATCGCTAATTGCATCGACTGATGAAGCAAAAGAAGCGATGAGACAAACCTGCTATGATTACCTCACTAGTGGCGGCTCCCGCACGTCAGGGATGATGGCTTTGCTTGGTGGCATGAACCCTCGTCCACTCTCTCTTATTTATCATCTTTGTGCTTTGACTCTATCTTCTATGGGCCAATTGCTCTCTCCATTTCCTTCTCCTTTTGGGATTTGGCATAGCCTCAGACTTTTTGGTGTAAGTTACTATATCTCTCATTATACTAAATCTTTTCTATAGAATTGTTTTGATTTTTTTGTTTTGTTTTTGTGTGTGTTTTATGTGAATCACTAGTTGTCTATCAAAATGTTGATTTCACATCTCAAAGCTGAGGGAGTTAGCCAAATGTTTTTTCCTGCAAACGCAGCCGCATATCGAAAAAGCTATATGGCCGCAACCGCTCTCTAGAAATTGATGATCTAAACCCTAATATATATTAAAATATATGAAGCAGGGTACTATGTGATTGTGATTTTGTAGATTTTGTATTGTAATATATATGTGTCAATACAACTCTTAGTATATAATTAAGTGGAGATAAAATTTACGCAACAATATAAAGTGGATTTGTAATCATAATAATAATAATAAAATGAGTTTTCGTTTTAATTGTTGAATGTTTGTGCAATTGATAGCTTTATTAGTCAGATTCAACACCTTTCAACCCAATAATCATGTGCTAATTTTTCAACCACTCAATTCTCTCAAGACTCTTGATTTTTGTGATATCTGTTGGATTCTTGACCAATCATTATTTTATAGTGTCAATAATTCTGAATTTTTGTTTTTTGACTCTTATTCAAAATAGAAACATATTCATTAATGAGGGTGGACAATATCTATTGTTTGTATCTGAAATTAAAATATCGTTTCTTTATGTCAACTTAGACATCTAGGATCTGGATGAGATTTGATGTTAGACATCTGTAACTAAATTAGAGTATGTTTGCTTCATCATTTAAATAAACTATTTGGATATGTGGATGAGATTTGGTATTTGTTTATTTAAATTATTTATTTAGATTGAAATGGAGATTATGCATTTAAAATAATAAAATAGTTAACATTTATTTTATTTTATTTTATTTTTTAGTTTAATTTTATAAATATTGATATATTTACTAGATATTATATTTTTTATCAAAAGCTAAAATATAATTTTTTTATCATAAATACATAATTATGCAATTTTGACAGTTTGATATTTGTATTTTTCGTAAAAATGTGATTTTGTAAAGTTTCTGCCAAAATGAAATTTTAAAGTATTGGTAAAAAATGAAATTTAGTAATTTTGTGTATAATTATATTTTATATTTTTTCGGTAAGGATTAAAATTTTACGCTTTTGGTTAAAAAGGTAATTTTAGTTTTTGTCAAAACTGATATTTTACAGTTTTAGATGAAAATATAATTTTGAAATTTAAGATTTTGAGATAAAAATATAATTCGTAATTTTTCAGCTAAATTCTTTTTTTGTGGTTTTTAAGAAAATACAATTTTTATAATTAAGTGATTTTTAGCAGAAAATATAATTATATAATTTTCCTAAAAATTGAGATTCTATTATTTTGAAATAAATACCATTAATAGATTTTACTATTTTAATTGAAAATTTCCATCAGAATGAGTTATGAAAATGATAAAAGAAAAAAAGCAATAATCACAAAAAAATATTTAAAATCATTCAAATGAAAATATGAGATGAACAACCAATCCCTAAATTTTATAAATCTTTTATGAGTTTGTATATCAAATTAATTGGTAACAGTAAACGGACTCGTATCATAATAGTTTTGAAGATCTTATTTCACCAAATAAATATAGTATTCACAATAAACCACATGAAACAATAAATCAATATAAGTTAATAATATTTCTTCAGTTATATACTACATTCCAATTTTGTTTGGGCTTTGTAAATATTGTAGAAGTGCAGTGGTGTAGTAGTTTCGGGTTTTGATCTTTGAACAATTATAAAATCAGTTTTCTACGGCTTATAGTAAAAGCAATAGCAAGTAACGGACGTCCCACGAAGTTTCTCTCTATTCGACAAAGGGGAAAATAAAGGCGATTTAGGTTTGCTTCTTGGTCGCCTCCGACGGTGAAGCACCACGCTCACTGTTGAGAACTCTTCACCTCCTTCCTTCTTGATCTTCCTTCTGATAATGACAGAGATCTTCGATGAACCACCTCCGCCGTTAATACCCCCAGATCCACCATCACTTGAAAGTCCTCGAGATCTCCTTGCCTTGCATCTACCGGCGATGGAACTTTCCGGACTCGTGGAGTCCAACCCGTTAACTGTTACCATCGAGGAACCACCTCCACTAAGCTCTCCTACAGAACCGTTTATCCCACCGGATCTTCTAGCCGTCTTATCTTCCGACTTTCAAAATGTCAACACAGCAAGAAAGATTCTCCCTGTCCTTACTTCCGCGGTTCAGATATCAAGTTTAGATAATCAGATTTCTCATCCAAATCAGCTCATCCAAGCTCCTATCACAAAGAAAGAATCTTTCCCTGTACTTTGGTCATCCAAGTTCCAGTCTTCTATTAGAAACCTTAAGAAGATGGCTGAACCATCATTCCTTGAGAACGATGATACTCCAACTGTTCCGGCTCCACCATCTGTAATTCTTCGCTCAACTTCAATTTGGAAGGACCATATAGTAGCTCACTTCCATGGCTCTCCCCCATCAGCTGCTAAGATTTTTGCAGACCTTAATCCTATTTGGGGAAGGCAAGGATGTATCTCGGTTGTTCGTCATACATTACTTTCTTGTCTTATCTACATTCCATCTGAAGAAGCAAGAAAATGGGTGTTAGATGTGACATTTTGGCAATCAGGGAATTGTGCATTTTCAGTCGAAGCTTGGTCAGAAGACATAAATTTCTCTCCAAAAGTTCTCAAATGTGCTCCAGTTTGGGTAATTCTAAAAACATCCCTCCTCAACTATACGATTTTGACGGTCTTAGCTCTATTGCTTCGGGAATCGGTGAGCCTCTATATACAGAAAAACCAAGACTCATCCACAATGGTCTAGGAATTGCTAAAGTAAAATTCAGTGTGATATTGGATAGAAAGCAGCCTACCAAAGTACGTGTTAAAGATTCTCTCGGTAATGTAGTTTTGGTAGAAGCTGAATACCCAAGGCTTCCTCCTAAGTGTGATCATTGTAAAGAATTTGGACATCTTCCTCTTAGATGTCCCCAAACTATTGAAAAACCAAAGCATGTATCACAAGCTCCTCTTGCTATGGATCACGTTGACCATACACGACAAGCTGTTTCTGCACCTCCAGAGAAATCTTCTCAGCCTGAGGTTTTGTCGCCTAAAGCTGCCACTGTTAAAGGAAAGGCCTCCAGTCTACATTCAAGGTCACCTTCTCCTTCTGGTTGGACCTGTGTTGTTAGAAGAAAGAAAATGAGTCAAGCTGCTTGTATTTCTTTAGATGCTACTGAGATGGAGGATGTGCTACACCCAACCAGTACATCCCTAGTTGAAGATGAATCTTCAGTGGGATATATCAACGATGTTACTCGTAACAGGTCTTTATCTGTGGATGATTCATTTAGACATCTCTCTGCTACTGCTAGGAAGAAAGCTCGCCGTCGTATAAGGCAGGAAGCTCTAACCCGTTTTGATGGAAATGTGGGTATAGAACAGGTAAAAAATAAAGATCATAAATCCAAAGATAGTGCTACTTCCTCTAGAGTAATCACTGTCCACTCGGGTCATTCGCCACCGCGGAAGACTTACACTTCTGCTGCTTAAAAGCTCCATCCATCCACTTTTTTGTTGTAATTATATGAAGATATTTAGTTGGAATGTACGCGGCTTGAATCACCGCAATAAACAAAGATCTATTGCTTGCTGGATCACTACCAATAATCCAATCATTGTTAGCTTTTTGGAAACACATGTAGCTCATCCAAACTTATGTGATTTAATGTCTCACTTCTTACCGGGTTGGAGCTTCACTAGCAACCATTCTGCTCAAGCTCCGAATGGTCGAATAGTGGTCGCTTGGAATCCTCATTATCAGTGATAACCTACAAATGCACCGACCAGCTTATTGTGTGTGGAGTACACAACATAGCTTCCTATCAAGCCTTCACGGTCGCATTCATTTATGCGAAGAACTCTCTTACTGATCGTCGATCTCTTTGGACGGATTTGGAGGATATTGCAAATTCAACATTGCTCTCATCTACTCTTTGGTTGATTACTGGATATTTTAATCAGATTCTTAACGCTCATGAAAATTATTCACTCTATCCCTCTCATCTCTCATTACTTGGGATCAATGAGTTTAGAGATTGCTTGAGTAATTGTCATATATCAGATCTGGCTTCTCAAGGATGCTTCTTTACTTGGTATAATCATCAGCAGCTGAATCTAATCACTAGGAAGTTAGACCGTTGCTTGGTGAATGACCCTTGGAGAGACAGATTTCCAAACTCCTCTGCCACCTTTGATCCTCCAGGATTCTCAGATCACTCTCCAGCTTTAATCTCTCTATCACAGGTTGAATATAGAAGAAAAACACCATTCAAGTTTTTCACTTTCTTCACATCCCACCCTGACTACAAAAGGCTAATTTCTTAAGCTTGGGAGAGTACTGAATCACATGCTTCTGCAATGACATCATTTTATATACAACTCAGAGCAGCAAAGTTAAGTTGCAAAAATCTAAACAAGTCAAGCTTCTCAGGCATTCAAGATCGCACCAAAGAAGCCTTTGATGTTTTGGAGGATATTCAGAAACAGGTTTTGACGAATCCAACTCAAAAATTATTTATTCGGGAACGTCTTGCAAGAGAGAATTGGTTATTGTGGTCTTCGAGAGAAGAAAGTTTCTTCAAATTAAAATCAAGAGTGAGGTGGCTGGAAGTAGGGGATGCTAACACTGGATTTTTTTCACAAATCTGTTAAGGCTAATTTGGCTCGAAACATTATTCATCATCTCCGGTCTCAAAACAACACAAAGGTTACTGATCCTATTCAGTTCAAAATTATGGTTGAAGAGTTTTATTTTGATCTTTTTGGAAGGACCAACAATGAGGTAAGGCCTTTGTCAGTGGATCAGATCAAAATGATTCACCCGTTCCGATGCTCATCTGGCCTTTCCGCACAACTGTCAGCCATCCCCTCCGCCATGGAAATCAGAGATACATTATTTTCTCTTCCTCATAGTAAGGCGCCTGGGCCAGATGGATTTCCAGCTGAGTTTTTTACTTCATCTTGGGATATTGTGAGTAGATCCTTCATCGAAGATGTTCGAGAGTTCTTTCTTTCTTCTAGATTAAAGAGGCAAGCCAATGCAACCATCATTTCACTTATTCCAAAGTGGTTGGAGCTGAAAAACTTGCAGATTTCAGACCAATCTCGTGTTGTAACATAATATATAAGATGATTGCTAGGATATTAACCTTCAGGCTAAAATTGTTCCTCCCTCAAGCAGTTTAAGGAAACCAGGTGGGTTTTGTTAAAGGGAGATTTCTCTGCGAAAATATTCTTCTAGCCACTGAATTGGTCTCTGATTTTCACAAAGAAGGGAATACCACAAGAGGTTGCTTACAAGTGGACATCTCCAAAGCGTATGATAACGTCAAATGGTCTTTTATACTCAATATTTTGAGGGCCTTTGAACTTCCAACAACCTTCATCAACTGGATTAGAGAATGTATTATAACTCCATCTTTCATTGTAGTTCATTTTGGTCAAATTGTTAGGATCCTAAATTGTAATTCTAAAAGGGAAAAACGAAAATGAAATGTAATGAAAGTTTAAAGAAAAAAAATAGCAAGTAACGGAATTAACATGCTTTTATTTAAGAACATAGAACTAGTAAAAATCACTAGATTAAATGTAGCGTTTTGGTTCTATAATTTTGAAAGAGTTAAAATTATTAAGAATAGTGTAAGAGCTGCTTGTTTCTCCGTCCAAATAATTAATTTGAATGAAGATGAATATTGATGCTTGTTTTGTAATAAATATTAAACATTTGGATGATCCATTGAGATGAATCATTTGAATGAGTTATAAAATTTAGGCTAAATTTCTGAGTAAATACAATTTTTGTTTAATCTCAAAGGCTGGTCTCCACACACAAACATTTGGATGTTTCTTCTGCCATTTAAATATAATTTCTGACCATAAACGATGAAGCAGATTTTCTGACTAAAAATACATTAACATATTTGTATACTATAAATGTAGAAACATAATTTCGAGCCAAAAACGTTAAAACAAAAATTTCAGCAAAAAATACAAAAATATATGATTTCGGCTAAAACATGTAAACACAATTTCACGTCAAAAAACAGAAATATAATTTTTTTGCCAAACATACATAAATATATTTTCCTGCCAAAATCATAGTTTTTTTCAAAAAAAATAGAAACACAATTTTCAACCAAAAAATGAAAATATAACTTTCTGTTAAAAATGTTGAAATATATTTTTTCTTAAAAATATAGAAACAAAATTTTCGTCAAAAATGTAAAAATATAATTTTCCACAAAACATATGAAAATATGAATTTTCTCCAAATACAATCAAATATAATTTTCAACTAAAAATATAAAAACATAATTTCTGACTAAAACGCTGATACAAAGTTTCCGAAAATATAATCGAAACTAAAATATAATTTGTGAAAAAATGTAATTTTAACAATAACAAACTTCAGTTCTCATTTTCATTTAGATGATTTATCTACATGATAAACAAAAATAATCAATAAAAACAAACAACATCTAAATGGTTCATTTAGATAGACTATTTAAATTAATCATTTGAATGTAAACATCAAATGTGCAACCAAACTAGGCCTAATTCAACTCATGTGAATAATTAAAACTTTAATAAATTCATATATTAGTGATTTAATAGTTTTAATGATTTGTTTATTATTATTTAAAATTGTGAGTTATTTAAATAAAATTTTTTTAATAAATTTAATTGTTATGTTTAAATTTAGTATCATTGGTTGATCGATTTTAATTTTTTTTTGTTCATATAAAATTTTTAAAATACTCTTTGAAATTTTACATACAAAAGTAATATTTAAAAAAAAATTCTAAAATTTTGAAAAAAAAATTGAAAACTGTCTACAAATTTCTTAAACTCTATAATATTTTTAATAATTATATGTCTGTATTAATCTTTTAAAATAATCCCAGTGTGTTCTAATTAGTTAAATGTATGGACTACAAATAGGAAATATCTTATTTTATATACGTGAGAGTTTTCACGGATCTATTAATTACTTTTCTTGGCGGAATGATGCGACGGTGCTGCTTTCCTCTTCAACCCTAGGACTGCCACTTGTGTATACGTATCATTATCATCGATGTGCTGGTCATACATACTGGGTAGTTGGATTTCATATTAAACATTTTAGGGCTGACTTCGTATCCATTTGTAACACTAGTAACAATTTTGGACCTTAGTTTTCATAATAATGAAAAGTGATAGAAGAAAACAAATATTTTTTCTTATATAAGATAAAACCTCTTAATAGTTTTAAAAGTCATGGGCTATGTACGGTGACGCAGTACTCAAACAAAACAGCCGGAAGAGATTATATGTATCATGTATGCACGTGAACATACACGATAGCTAAGCTGCAGATATCAGATACCAGATAATCATCATGACGTCGACGGCGACAGGTTTACCGGAGAATGGGCTGACAAGTGGGCAACAGTGAGTAACACGTGTTATCTTAAGATGAAAAATGAACGTTAAAATAGTGACTCACCATTTACCTCGGACCATCTTTTAATCTCACCTTTGCACTTATGTGGACTCAATACTTGCCACTCTTGTCAATTCTCTTGAAAACCATTTGAAAGAAATGGCTTTGTCGCACGTTTGGTTATGGACAATTCTACTCGCTTTTGTACTCATGTGGGCAATTTTCCACATCAGCAACAAGAGGAGAAAAAATACGAAGAAGTTAGCGGACTTTGTGATAGAAGAAGAGAGAAGAGAAGATACTGCTGACGTCATTATCGTGGGAGCTGGTGTTGGTGGCTCAGCTTTCGCCTATGCTCTTGCTAAAGTACGTAAAGTTTTTGCATTTATATATTATAATATATGCATATAATGCATTGCACACCATTTTTATAAACTAGGTTTTTATATAATTTGTATATGAATGCTAGATGCAAAACTATAGACCATGCTTGATTGTTTTTTCTTTATTATTCCATTATATAATTTTATTGTAATATTTGTTGTGTTGGTCGTATATATTCGATTATAGGATGGGCGTAAAGTGCATGTGATAGAGAGGGACATGAGAGAACCAGAGAGAATAATGGGTGAGCTTATGCAACCAGGAGGACGCTTTATGCTAGCTAAGCTGGGCCTTGAAGGTACGTTTCTGTTACACTTATATTTACATAAGTGATGAGAACCATGCCGTCGTCTTTATTAGCTTAAGAGCCTACGACTCTCATACTAAAAACAATAGCAAGTAACGTAATCAATATGCTCGGTTTTTTTTAACAAGGTGCGGGTTAAAATTTGAGTCGCAATACAATACTATACAACTACTAAAAAATTCTAAATCACTAAGTTTTTGTTTGAAAATAACGATTATGTTACATGTATAGATTGTCTAGAGGGAATAGATGCCCAAACTGTCACGGGCTTTGCATTTTACAAAGATGGAAAAGAAGCAATATTGCCTTTTCCGGTGGATAACAAAACTTTTCCTTATGAACCTTCTGCTCGATGTTTCCACAATGGCCGGTTCGTCCAACGACTACGTCAAAAGGCTTCTTCACTTCCCAAGTATGCATCTCATTTCATAAATATTTATAAGGTTGAATCACGTAAGTGAACTTTACCGAACTGACCTTATCTTAAAACCATTGGTCATTTCACATTTGGTAGTGTGCATATGGAAGAAGGGACAGTGAAGTCTTTTATAGAAGAAAATGGAGTGATCAAAGGAGTAACATACAAGACCAGCTTATGCGAAGAAACAAAGGCCTTTGCACCTCTAACTGTGGTATGTGACGGTTGCTACTCAAACCTTCGTCGGTCACTTGTTGATAATACGGTAACTATATCTTTTACATATTTTAGACTTTTAAATACTTCTTTATGAATTTAAGGAATGATCATATTATATATAGGAGGAAGTGTTCTCATATATGGTGGGCTTCATCACGAAAAATTGTAGATTGTTGGATCCACAAAATTTACATTTAATTCTTTCTAGACCTATGATGTGCGCCTTATATCAAATAAGCAATGAAGAGGTTCGTTGTATTATCGACATACCTGCTAATAATGTTCCTTCTATAGCAAGTGGTGAAATGTCAGCCTTCCTCAAGAAAAGTATAGCTCCTCAGGTATGACCTATGCTTCAAGTTGACTAATATGATGATTACTTTGTTTTAAATAACTTTATAACTTAGTGTTAATTACTATACATTACGTAGATGAGACATATATACCTGCTCATTCATTTCTATAGACCGTTTGAAATGGGTTATTCAGTTATTTTAAAATTTACCGAACAAATCAAAGATTATTTTGGATTAATCGGATTCATAAAAAATTTAGTCGGTTAATTAACCGAATCAGACTTTAGAAAAAAATATTAAATAAGAAAATAAAAAAGCAAACTCTTAAAAAAAATTAGTTTCAATTGAATTAAACCGATTAAAAAACAAATGGTTTTTGAAAACTATACGCAAAAACACAAATATAACTAGATTAGTTACGTTTTTTGGAATCCGATTAAATCGAATCTAAAGGAATCCACATATCAATTCGAATTCGGATATGATATAATTCATATCGGTATTCGAAAACCCGAATAGCCAGATTCTAATTCACAAGAGCTCATATTCTAACTTTTAGAAACTGTCCAGGTAGAATATATACATTAAATCATCATATCTTTATATTGACACTTAACTTTCATTATACTCTCAGATACCTCCTAAACTTGGAGAAATATTTATAAAAGGGATCGATGACGAGGCACATATGAAAGTGGTACCAACTAAGAGCATGTCAGCTATGTTAAGTAAGAAGAAAGGAGTCATTATATTAGGAGACGCATTCAATATGCGTCATCCAATAAACGCATCTGGAATGATGGTTGTATTATCTGACATTTTTATCCTTACTCATCTTCTCAAGCCACTAAACAACTTTTCCAATGTTACTGAAGTCTCTAAAGTCATCAAATCCTCTTATGACATCCGAAAGGTTAGTACACATCACATATATATACTATACCTAATCATAACCCAAAAATAGACAAAACATAAGTTCACATTGTTTATGGTAAAGCCAATGTCAGCAACAGTTAATACACTTGGGAGCGCACTTTCTAAAGTGTTTGTTGCATCAAAAGACGAAGCAAAAGAAGCAATGCGACAAGGTTGCTATGATTACTTATGTAGTGGTGGTTCACGTACATCAGGAATGATGGCTTTACTTGGTGGAATGAACCCTAAGCCACTCTCACTCATGCACCATCTTGTTGCTATAACATTATTTTCTATTGCACATTTGCTCTATCCCTTTCCCACTCCTATACGAGTTTGGCATAGTCTTAGACTCTTTGAGGTAAAAATGTTTGTGTTATAATATATTCATGGAAAATGTTTTATCGTTTGTAAATATTTGTTTTATGTGAATTGTAGTCGGTTATGAAGATGATGGGTCACCATATCAAGGTTGAAGGAGTGAAGCAAATGTTATCTACAACAAACGCTGCCACATATCAGAAACGCTATATGGCTGCAATCACTCCTTAATTAAACGTTGACGTTTCGTATTAAGCTTTGTTTAAAGGCTAAGAGAAGGAATAATATGCACGAATGATTTGTAGTTGTGCTGTTATTTATATTTTTCTTAATTGTAACATGTTTTTTTTTTCTGTAAGGAATTATATGTGTCTGGAAGAACTTGTCGATGTATAAAGTAGTAGAACAAGTTATATATATATATTGTGGTAACAAAGACTACAGTATCGTGGTGCTGCATCGTCTAACTTCACAATCGTGCTCATTTATTGACTGGCCGACGTTGATCACATGGCTACGAACAAAGACACATAGATTGTCAAATATTCTTAAGCGTATTGTGGTCCAAGCGACTATAAATTTTTTTTGGAAAGAGCTGAATATGCTACTGCACAACTCGACCTCTTCAACAACTAAATCTGAATCATGTGAAAGACATACTTCTAGCTAGAAGACGCTGCAAATGCTGTATTCTCTCATTGGTTCTCAAGATCCTAAAGACTAAGCTCAGCTCATAGTTATTTCTTAGTTTCATTTGGCTTTTTTTTTATCAATGAAACATTATGCTCTTAAGCTCTTGTATTAAAATCTCTTTCTTTTTGGTAATATAATTCACACAGTATCTTCGATTTTGTATTTATATCAACCCCCCAAAAATTTAAGATTGCTTCGGTCTTTTTAATAGTGATGGAAATGGGATATTGAGATCCTGTTAGGATAAGATTTTTTTATTTATAGGATAAGATTTTTTTTATTTATATTCGAACCCGTTACGCGGCAGGTCAACGTTAAGTGATACTGAGATGTCAAAAAAGGCAATTACTGTTTATAGATGTCTTTATGAGGAAAGAGTTGATCTTTATTACCAGTCCACGGTTCCAACTATAAAGAGATTCTTGAAATGAATATAAAATTATGCACTTATTTGAAGGAGATCTAGCATCGGCTTTTTACGGCGAGAATCACGCTTTTACTTTATAGTTTTTGGGTAACTAAACTGCTTATTTTTTGTTAGCTGGACACGATTACGATCTTATTCACAATCAGTATCGAATAAAACCGTTTGAAATATTCCACTCACTGGATTGAAAAAAAAAATTACATATATATAATTTATTTTATGAATATAGCTGGACACGTATTCGATCTGATCCTATCACCATCACCATTAGATATACTGTATATCTATGTTTGATTGACATAAAATGTGAATTATATTTTTTTCATTTTATTAAATATTATTTACTTAAGAAATTTAATATTTTAATTTATTCATTTTTGTCAACCATATCACACCAGAGTGGTGGCACCGCATTACTAGTATCACAGACCATTAGACTTTTACATATATTTTATTATTTAATTATTTATTTCTAAAGTATATAATTATTATATAATAGCAATGGTTTAAAATGACATTAAACCTATCAACAATTATTATATAATAGCAATGGTTTACAATGACATTAAACCTATCAACAAAGTGATGGTGGTTAAGTAGTTGCATTTAAGTGCCACTCAGAATTCGAGTATTTCCTCATGAGTAAATTCTGGATTTATAAATCCAATTTTCCAAACATCAACAAAATAATTGGTTAATAGTGGGTTGCTTAACCGGAGGTTAGAAATTCAAATTACTCTTGGAATTATACCAAATCAAATGTTTTGGTCTCTTATATGACAATTTATAAGGAATCCAGCCCAACATATTTTAAAATTTGATGTATACGAGTAGTTCTTTAATAACTATAGTATTGTAGACTTATATAATGAAATTTGATGTAGTTACATAATTTAATTATTTTATTTGGTTTCTATTTAAAATTTGATGTATATAGGTAGTTAAATATATAGAAACCAAATAAAATAATGAAATTATGAAATCATTGCTTATTCAAAAAGATGGTATACAAATATCATTGGAGATATCTGCCCATAACAAATGTATAGTGATAATTTGCATAGGTAGCTGTGGAACTTTAGTTTACTATATAATATATTTTAGAACATTTTTTTATTACATTTTTTTGTCCATTTCTCTTATTTAAGGACATCACTTGAGCTAAAGAGTAATGACAGAAATAATATTACTAATAATGGAAACGACGTACGCGTGGGTCTGGACGCTTCTCGCCTTCGTCCTGACATGGATGGTTGTTCACCTCATCAAGTGTAAAAAGACGGCAACAGAAGTGGCGGAGGCAGAGGTAGAAGAGAGACCAGATGGTGCAGTTGATGTCATCATTGTTGGGGCTGGTGTAGCGGGTGCGGCTCTCGCTTATTCTCTTGCTAAGGTATATATATTTGCAAGCAAGAGCAAATGTATTTCTCTTATATGTGACTGTCTTTTTAATAGGTTGATTTTTTTATATGAAACAACTTTAGATTAGTAAATTTTAGGGTTTTTGTAGTTTTTCATGTGCTATGTTATATTAGTTACTTAATGTGCATTATGCAGGATGGAAGACGAGTACATGTGATAGAGAGGGACTTGAAAGAACCAGAAAGATTTATGGGTGAACTTATGCAACCAGGAGGACGTCTCATGTTAGCACAGCTTGGTCTTGAAGGTCTCTAGCTTCACTTCTATTATTACACATTGCTTAATCTTGTTTTACGTATATAAACTTATGTTATACGTTGTTTAATATACGTATATAAACAATCTGTTAGATTGTTTAGAGGAAATCGACGCACAAAAAACAAAGTCTTTGGCAATTTACAAGGATGGTAAACATGCAACGTTGCCTTTTCCAAATGACAGTAAGTTTCCTTATGAACCATTTGGTGGAACCTTACGTAATGGTCGTCTGGTACAACGTCTACGCAACAAGGCAGCTTCACTTTCCAAGTACGTACAAATATATTTACACATCATTTGGTCTTCAAAATCATTTGATATACATTTCTTGAACCATGACAGCGTGCAACTAGAACAAGGAACAGTGAAGTCTTTGATTGAAGAACAAGGAGTGGTTAAAGGAGTAACATACAAAAATAGTTCAGGCGAAGAAACAACGGCCTTTGCACCTCTCACTGTGGTATGCGACGGTTGCTATTCAAACCTTCGTCGGTCACTTGTTGATAATACTGTGAGTATATAATATACTTATCTTTAAGTATTGTAGACTTATATATATTCTCTATGAATTTTAACGAATGATCATGTACATATAGGAGCAAGTACTCTCATATATGGTAGGTTACGTCACAAAGAATAGCAGACTTGAAGATCCACATAGTCTACATCTAGTTTTTTCTAAACCTTTAATATGTGTTATATATCAAATAACAAGCGATGAGGTTCGTTGTGTTGCGGAGGTTCCAGCCGATAGTATTCCATCTATTGCGAATGGTGAAATGTCTGCATACCTCAAGGAAACTATGGCTCCTCAAGTACGTAACAAAAGATAAATGAACAACTAAATTTTTAGTACTCTACAAGAAAACACATTAAAATCTGAGGAAAATTTCCGATGGACAGTAACTCTCGGAAAATTTCGACGGATTTCCGACGAGTGTTTTAGTGATTATTTTGATTTCAACGGTGTAATTTTGTTCTTTATCACCATATTTTTGTGTTGTAGATACCCAAAATTGGAAATCTCCGCGATATATTTATGAAAGGGATTGAGGAAGGAGTACAAGAGATTAAAACAATTGCATGTAAGAGTATGTCAGCAAGATTGTGTGATAAGAAAGGAGTGATTGTATTGGGAGATGCATTCAATATGCGTCATCCTATTATTGCATCAGGGATGATGGTTGCACTCTCGGATATTCTCATTCTACGCAATCTTCTTAGGTCATTGCCTAACCTTGGCAATACTAAGAAGGTCTTAGAGCTTGTCAAGTCCTTTAACATAATCCGTAAGGTGAGTTATTATCACACACATATATAGTTTTCAAAATTAAAAATTATATTTGGTTTTAGTGTCTTTATTCGTAAATAACATCAAAGGTTTATAACATAAAATGACCATATATTGAAGTCAAAAACACATCAAATGGATACTCGTGATATTTGGTTTTTATTGAAAGTTCTAACTTCTACCATGTCACAGATTGTTTTTTGGTAATGTTTTCTGTTAAAGTTGCGTGAAACTAGTGGTATGCATGTAAGCTTAATAATATCCAGATCCGTTTTTGGATTTTAGAATAACCAGTTATAGATTTTTTTTATTATTCGGCCAATTAGGATCCGGGACTCTAGATATCTGGATCCGTTTTCAGATTTTAGAATAACTGAATATTGATTTTTTTTTATTATCGGCCAATTAGGATCCGAGATTCTGGATATCTGTAAAAAAAAATATTCGCCGGTCATCTATATTTTAAATTTTTAACAAAAAAGATAGATAGATATGTATATCTTAACGATTATCCAGAAATATTTTACAAAAATATCCGGATATCAGAAATTAGAACCGAAACTCTGGCCCAAAAATTTACATTATCTGGATGTATTGTTTTATTATCTGGATCCGTTTGTCCTAGATATTTGTTTTTATGAACTAGTTGAATTCTCACATAGAGTGAAATGAGATTTAATATGACTCCTAAATTTGTCTTTTGATTTGTGTTGATTGTGGATGGCAAAAGCCAATGTCAGTAACGGTAAACACCCTAGCGAATGTATTTTCACAAGTGCTTATAGATACAACGGACAAAGCTCGAGAGGGAATGAGACAAGGCTGTTTCAATTATCTATGTAGTGGAGATTTTAGAACAAGTGGCATGATGGCTATTCTAGGAGGCATGAACCCTCGTCCCTTAACTCTAGTACTTCATCTTGTAGCCATAACACTCACGTCCATGGGCCACATGCTCTCGCCTTTCCCTTCCCCTCGTCGCTTTTGGCATAGCCTCAGAATTTTTGCAGTAAGGGTTTATATTCTCTTGGCTATTTTAATACACATGTTTAACGGTATTAATTAGTTTCTTTTTATAAATTGTTATGTAATTAACAGTTGGCTTTGCAAATGTTGAGTGCACATTTAAAAGATGAAGGACTGAAAGAAATGTTGATTCCAACGAATGCAGCTGCATATCGTAGAAACTATATGGCCACATCACTGTTTGACCGGGATTGATTGATCCATAATGAAGACTATTTATGTGTTATATATCAAATAAAGAATTGTGTGGTTTGTTTCTATTTTTACATGCTGATATGTTTCATACTATATGTTGGTTTTTATTTATTTTCTGGTTAAGAATTTATCTAATGCAAACTTTTTTTAAAAATAATTGATTTAACTATATATATCATCAAAGTAGATTTATTTCTCCTTTCAAACCCTACACCATGTTGGTAATTTAATTTTAAACAGAAAACTAGACCAGATTTCTCTGGTCCGGTCTGGGTATACGTGGCTCTCAATCTCTAACCATTTATGTATATCTTGCTCCTGACTGGTTGATCTATCCGGTTAATTCTCAAAAGTAAAAAGATTTTGAAATTTTGACTTATTGGTAGAATATAAAACCATTTTGATATTCATAAAGGCGAGACTAATCATATCATCTGACCATATGTTTAGTGGCAAAATCCATGGTCTCTTCAGATAAAAAAAAAGATATGGTAAAGATATATGAAGTACAAAACCACATTTAAACGTGACTAACCTTCCTCAGCTCTGTCCTATGAGAACATCCTTGTATGGTGTAGGAGAAGATCCCACCACAGTCTCTTCAGCTCCTGGTCCAGCCTTCGAGGTTACTTGAGCCCGGGGTTTGGCTCTATTAGCATTAGAAGCATGGTCAGTTTCCATCTTCCTTATTCTTTCTTCTTCAGCAACAAGAGGAAGATATCCTTCTCTCCCTTCAAGAAGCCGGTCTTGTGCTCCGCCTCGTAGTTTCTCAAGGCGGAGCCCTGTGATCTGAAGAAAGTTAAAAACCTTAACAACATTCATCAATCCTCCCACAAACAAACATATAGCTCCCGTGATACCAAGCCAAATCCACCTCTTCCCCTGAAAATTTACTAATTAGTGTAAGATGCGGTTTTCGGAATCTGGGGATAAATTTGTTTTCAAGAACTTACAAGAATCTTCAAGCCACTATGAGATGACCCGGACTGGTCGACGAAATTGAGAACCGCGGAAACCGAGAATAGAAGGGATCCAATCAAGAAAGGGATATGAACACATTGCTGTAGAATCTGAACATGACTATCTGCTCTCTCGTAGATTTGGCACGAGTTGTGAATCGATCCTATCATCCAAAGCAAAGGACCCACGAGCAGCATGTTTAATGCGTGCTTCTCTTTTCCATTGTTTCCATGTTTCATCTCAGCCTGAATACTCCCACAAAATAGTAAACAAACCACAAGTTATTCACAAAATTTACTCATGTTATGTGACATGAACGTAATGAACAATGTTGTATTAATGTGCCACAAGTACTTGGCTTTTACCTGGTTGAAAATAAAAATGATTCCCACGAAGAAAACGACTGAACCCGCTATCTGAACCAGAGGGACCGCAAATTCAACTAGCCCCATTTGCAAATCATACTCCATTAACCTTAACCTATATAACCACAATAACAATTAGCTTATAGAACTAAAACGTTGTTCTATAAAAACTATATAAATCACAAATACACAACGAGCTTATAAATATGGATCATAATTTCTGGACGAGTTTATATCATTAATGACAGTAGTCAAATAACTAAATTAAGCAACTTTCTAGCATTTCTTGAAATAGAAAAATATATATATATAGCATATACAATATACCTGTAATCGATTCCGGCAAGATGAGCCACAAGATCGTGAACATTAACAGCGGTTATAAGAGCGAGAGACAAGAGAATGAGGACGAGGCCAGATCTTGGCTCCCATGAGAATCCTGTCGCTGTGAAACCTGCAATGAGCAACACTGTGGCGAATAGGTATAGACCTGCGTTGATGTACTCGGCTCTGCTCCTCCCTAGGCGAGGACCGTACGTTCTAATCTCACGCGCCGTCGCGAGTTTCACCATTAGATTTGGAGATTATGCGTCTTGGAGAGAGAGAGATCAGGGAGGGAGAAAGAGAGAGCAAGCTTTACGTGGCTTTGTGCATGGCGTTGTATTGAGTGGAAACGTGGCAGATTGTGGAAAGTGGCTGACTTTATTAAAACGTTGCCGTTTCTTGTACTCTTGTTAGTATTTTTAAGTTGGGCCAAGCTGACGATTATGGATAAACGAAAAACTTAAGATATATAAATTGCAATTGTATTTGGGTCGAAGTCCATCCACGTGTATAATTCATGATACATAACCACAAATACAATTCCTTACATATCTTCTCATCCATTATAAATTTGTCATGTGGCACCTTTGGCCATCTCTTTTTATGTCGTGATCGTATGACATCCAATAAACTTGTATATGACTTGTGACACTTGTCACACCGTTGAAATCTTGTTTCAACGTTGTTTTGTTTTCGATTTAGACTTTAGTAATGGATATCGATAATTGAATAGCTATTGAAAGCATCGTCAACTTCTACATCCTCATCTCTTCTCCTTCATTTAGGCTTTGTTGGAGGTGTACTTGACTCGAAGAGTGTGCAGCAAATAACGAGTGATTGGTTTATGAAGATTTTTTGTGTGCCGTGTTGGTATTATAGGTTGTAATATTTGCATCAATATATTCATCAACCTTCAAATTAAGGATTTGCCTTTAGAGTGTATGGATACATTTAAGAAATCTTATTTCACACTTCCAACCGAAGTTGTAATCTACGTTCTTACACCTTACGAGAGAATTGGCACCTATGTTCATTAAATCTAAATTCTCATTTCTCTGCAATTACAAATGGCAGCAGACAACATTCCATTCTATTAGCACTAGCAGAAGCTATATATATATATAGCCTTATAGATTGTGAACACATTTTGTTGATCTATGCAACACTCGATAAAAGTATAATATATTTCTAGGAATTTTTTTTATTATGAAATGATGGTCGAGTTCAATAATTGATACTACTATTCAAAATATATATATATTTATTTTTTAAAAAGCACAAAACAGGTGCCGCCATATCCAATATCTACCATATTCAATTATTTAGAACCGACCATTTACTAGAACATTGAGTTTTTAACTTTTTTTCAAGATTTAGCTCAACCACAAAGACACGTGCCACAATCACCTCCTCCAGAGTTTTCCCACCGAACCATCTCTCTAAATGTGTTCAAATCATAAACCTATCATATATAATGAATACTAAAACATATCTTATAACGATTTTTTAGCCTTATCTCTATTATTACAAGTTTCTACTATGCCTTTATTTTATTTTTATTTTCCTTCTTTTTGTCTCTCCTTCTCATTCCTCTGCTTGTTCTTAGTTAGCTCGGTTCAAGTTGGCTTGGCCACTAAACCGCACTTCAATTTGGGTTCAAAATTAAAAGCTAGTGAACCGAACCAGGCATGGGTTTCCGCTAACGGTACTTTTGCATTTGGGTTTATTCGGTTTAAACCAACGGACCGGTTCTTACTAAGCATTTGGTTCGCACAACTTCCTGGTGATCCAACCACCGTTTGGTCTCCTAATAGGTACACACTTGATCTTTATATATACACAAATAATTTTGTTTTGTCGTCTTATTTTGCAATAATTTATATATATTTTATATATACGCAAAATCTGATTTTAAACACAAATAATTTCTTAAACTATCAACGATCTATTTGTCTAAAATCTCAACATTTCCACATTATTTTCACTTAAAAATTCAAATATCTAAATATAGAAACTCACCAGTCTCAAAAGAAGCCGTCTTGGAGCTAGAAGCCAACGGAAACATCGTACTCACCGACCAAACCACCGTCGTATGGTCCTCAAACACCTCTACCCTCGGCGTTCAATCAGCGGTCATGTCCGAATCCGGAAACTTACTCCTCCTTGCAGCTGAAGGTACCGCAGCACCAGCCATTTGGCAGAGCTTTTCGCAACCTTCCGATACTCTCCTCCCAAACCAACCCTTAACCGTTTCTTTAGACCTAACCTCTAACCCATCACCGTCGCGCCACGGCCATTACTCTTTGAAGATGTTGCAGCAACACACTTCTCTTAGCCTTGGCTTAACTTACAACATAAATCTTGACCCTCACGCAAACTATTCCTACTGGTCCGGACCAGAGATTTCAAATGTCACCGGAGATGTCACCGCGGTTCTTGACGATACCGGAAGCTTAAAGATCATTTACGGAGAATCCTCGTTGGGAGCAGTGTACGTCTACAAGAACCCAGTAGACGAAAACCGGAATTACAACAATAGTAGTAATTCTCGGTTATCGAATAAACCGGTTCTCCGGAGATTGGTATTAGAAAACAATGGTAATCTCCGGTTGTACCGATGGGACAACGACATGAACGGTTCAAGCCAATGGGTCCCCGAATGGGCAGCTGTATCAAATCCATGTGACATAGCTGGAATATGCGGAAACGGAGTATGCAATTTAGACCGAACCAAGAAAAACGCCGACTGTTTATGTTTGCCCGGTTCAGTTAAACTTCCTGATCAAGAAAACTCTAAACTCTGTTCAGACAACACGTCTCTGGTCCAAGAATGTGAGAGTAACATCAATCATAACAACACTTTCAAGATCTCAACGGTCCAAGAGACCAACTACTATTTCTCCGAACGTTCTGTTATTGAAAACATCAGCGATATAAGCAACGTGAGGAGATGCGGTGAGATGTGTTTGTCAGATTGCAAATGTGTTGCTTCAGTTTATGGTTTAGATGATGAGAAGCCTTATTGTTGGATTCTAAAGAGTTTGAATTTTGGCGGGTTTCGTGATCCTGGGTCGACCCTTTTCGTCAAGACTAGAGCTAATGAGTCATATCCCTCGAGCTCGAACCATCCTGAATCTAATAAGAGCCATGGATTAAGACAAAAGGTTCTAGTGATTCCTATAGTTGTGGGGATGCTTGTGCTTGTGGCATTACTTGGTATGTTGTTATACTATAATGTAGATAGGAAGAGAACACTAATGAGAGCTTCAAAGAACTCACTTATCCTTTGTGACTCTCCTGTGAGTTTTACTTACCGCGATCTCCAGAAATATACCAACAATTTCTCTGAGCTTCTTGGATCAGGTTAGGATCAAGAATCTTCATGTTGATTTTTTTTAAACCTATAAAAGTATTTTAAATCTTTTTTTTGTGATGTGGTAGGTGGATTTGGGACAGTATACAAAGGAGACATAGCCGGTGAAACACTTGTTGCGGTGAAGAGATTAGACAGAATATTATCTCATGGCGAGAGAGAGTTCATAACTGAAGTCAATACCATTGGTTCAATGCATCACATGAACCTCGTTCGTTTGTGTGGTTATTGCTCGGAAGATTCACACCGGTATGATAAAAACATTAACTTAAAAAATATATTTATACTTTTATAATATTGATGTTTTAATATTTTTTTGTTCTTAAAATTTGTAAAACAAATTTTATTTATATAATTTTAATTTTTAAATTAGGTAATAAGTATGTTTTGAGGAAATTAAAACAATTGACCGATAGAAATCAAGAAAATAGAAAACAATAAGAGAGAAAAATGAAATGATAATTTAATGTGTAAAATACCAATTATTTAGAAAAAAAATCATAAAAATTATATATATTTTTTTGGCTCATAAAAATTATATATTATTGTTGTTAATATATGTAGAAAATCTTAACTATTAATATATTAGAACAAAGGGGAACACTAATTTACTTTTTTTAATGCAAAATATTTGAAGAAGATATGTTTTTTGGATATTTCAGGCTTCTAGTTTATGAGTTCATGATAAATGGATCATTAGACAAATGGATATTCTCTTCTGATCGGACAACCAGGCTACTAGATTGGCCAACACGTTTTAAGATCGCAGTGGCGACAGCGCAAGGGATTGCATATTTTCACGAGCAGTGCCGAAACAGGATTATTCATTGCGATATTAAACCCGAAAACATTTTGTTAGATGAATATTTTTGTCCTAAGATATCAGATTTTGGGCTAGCCAAGATGATGGGGAGAGAACATTCACATGTGGTTACGATGGTTAGAGGGACTAGAGGGTATCTAGCGCCGGAATGGGTTAGTAACCGTCCGATCACGGTGAAGGCCGATGTATATAGCTATGGAATGCTTCTTCTTGAGATAGTTGGTGGTAGGAGAAATCTTGATATGTCATATGATGCTGAGGATTTCTTTTACCCTGGATGGGCCTATAAGGTACTAATATCAAAATATATTTGTTAAATCTATGATTATCTTTGATAATTTTCACCAGAAATAGATATGTGTCAACGCGGCATATATTAATTGATCGACAAAAGTATGATACATATAAAATATAAAATATTATTATTTTTTTAAATAAATTGTGAAACCAATAAAAAATAAAATAGATAATCTTTTAATATATGTTTAATAATAGTAAATAGAAACTTAGTAGCATAAATTTTTGAAAGGTTATATAATAAATTAGATAAATTTTTGATATAATTTAATAAAGTTTTAAAATAAATATTTGTTAGTATAGATTAAAAATATATAAATTGGTGACAATGGTTTAGTAATATTTGGTTGAGGAAGAAACAATTAAACTTTAACTAAAATATTTTTTAAAATTTTTTTGACTTAAATTTAACTTATTTTAAGACATAAATTCATCCATCCGACTGATCGTAGTCTGGTAAATATATAATTTTCAATGCTTTTGATGATTATATATAACTAAACATGCAACATGCTAGTTTAAAAATAGATGTTGACCCAACAACACTAACATAAATTACTAGATATTGAAAAAATGGTTCACAAAATTTAACAAAAGATTTTAAACATCTGCTTAATATAATTATTAAAAACTAGTTTAATATAAATTATTACTAAGAAAGGATTACAAATTGTAATAAAAACAAAATATATTAAAGGCACCTCTATAATTAAAATATTAACGATTTGATTATTATTTTATTCAATGCATAGGAACTAACGAACGAGACGGCTTTGAAAGCTGTGGATAGAAGACTACAAGGAGTAGCAGATGAAGAAGAAGTAGTAAAAGCTCTTAAAGTGGCTTTCTGGTGCATACAAGACGAAGTATCAATGAGACCATCAATGGGAGAGGTAGTGAAGCTTCTAGAAGGTTCTTCAGATGATATAAATCTTCCACCAATGCCACAAACAATTCTACAAGTAATAGAAGAAGGATTAGAGGATGTGTATAGAGCAATGAGAAGAGAGTTTAATAATCAGATTAGTTCTTTGACTGTTAATACCATTACAACCTCTCAAAGTTATCGGTCCTCCTCTAGGTCTCATGCTACTTGTAGTTATTCTTCAATGTCTCCTAGGTAGTTTTTTTTGGGTTTACGATCTATTTTTTCATGAAAATATCATGTAACATCAGTTTTCTATCAAACTATTGCATTAAAATCTATTTTTCTTTCGGAATTAATGCAGTAATTTATTTCGTGGAGAAATAGACGATAAATCTTTTTTTTTGCCTTTAAATCATTTTACTAATAATTGGAATATTCAAATGACAATACAAAAGGATGAAATCAAATTATTACATAAAATTTTATGCGCCATATATTGAAATCGTATATATATGGATTTTCTTCTGCGAGTAACTATGTTTGGTCTTTCTTCTTTGTAGACTCTTTTTATCGTTAGACTCACCCTTTCGCTCCCCATTGATTTCATTAAAACTTCTGAAAAATAAACTTTCTGATAACATCGTATACATGTCTTATAATAATATTTTGTCTTTGATACTCCATTGAGCCCACACAAATTGTTAAACGATACCTCACAAATTTTTTTGCGTTCTCGGCCGGAGTCAGCCTATCCGACGTCGGCTGTTAGTAGATTTTGATTCTCTTATTGGTTCTACAGTTGTTTGATCTTAAATTTCTCTGAAATTGTCTCTAATTCCATTTTGAATTGGAGTGTCATCGTCAAAAGTAGTTATCTCAATATGTTTTCTATTCGTTTATCAGATTAAATTTTAGTGTGATGGAGTGGTTGCATGAAAGAGAAGGATTAACGGTGTTAATGATGTTGTGGTATCGGTTCCTTTGTGAATTGTTTATTTCTCTCATTTGTAGAGTGAATTTTCAGCGGGTTCATCAAAGTTGGTGGTACGGTTGGTGCTTTTATTTTCAGTATGATATACTTCTTCGAGTTTTTCTTCATGTGTGGGATCCAGGAATCCAAAAATTGGAGTACATAAACTCTATGAAGATGTTGAAATTTGATTTATTGGATTATATTGACCGGAAGTTTCCAATAGATGGTGTATTGTGGGAAGACATGGCAGAACAACCACATAAAATCGACGGAAATCTCAGCACTTTTGTTTTTTTGTTAGTCTGGCCCGTTGGTGTTATATTTAGTACTGTACCATTTCGTTGGTTGGCTATTAGATTAGTGGTGTTCAATGTTATTGTTATTCAAAGGAGAAAGAAATGAATGAAGTCTCACTTTTAGTCATGTGTGAAACCAATCACTATGCTGTAAATCGCCTTTTTGTGCGGTGGAATCATTTCAAGCGGATCATAGTTCATTGTTTTAGATTTCAGTTTACTCATATGGGATCAAATATGACCACATGTTTCTTAGATCATTCGGTGTTTAACGAGTTCAAGAAGATTTTTGGAATACTTCCAAGTAGAAGGAATATAGTGTTTACTTGTGAACATTCTATCCCAAATTTTAAAAAATTGACGATAAATATTTTGTTTTTGTTTTTTATATTTTTTTTGTCGACAATAAAATTAACTCTACTCATTCTTCTATACTGCTGGTTGATGACTTATGTGGTATATTATTTGATGTTGACATCTCGCATTAAACGATAATTTGTCTGTTTCTTTGTTTTTATCTTTTTTAATCTAGCGTACATCAACTCTTGTGAATTCTTCTATCTTCTTTTTGACTTCATCAAACATGAGTGTGAATGCAGGCCAATCAAGCGGCGTAGTGATCATTTTCACAAGTTTCGAACAATCCATATAGAAACAAACATTCTTTTCGCCATATTCTAATACACTTTGCATGACTCATATTAACCCTTCTAATTCTGTATGTAGTGATGATATACTTCTATGTATATTCTTTGCTCCTTTTAGATTTTCCTTTGTTCCTGTTTTTTTTATGATCTATCCTAACCCTGAGTATTGATCCGAGTAGTTCCATGAACCGTCTACATAGCATTTTGCCATAAACATTGTGTCTCTACCTTTATCCTCTGTGACCGCTGTAATTCCTTCTTCATATATCTCATTTTTTGCCTTATACCAAGTCAGTGTTTCTGACTCTGCTAATTTTATAATTTTCCTGGGATCATAAGTTGTATTATTAAAAGCCTTGTCATTTCTCGCCTTCTAGATATGCCAAAGTATTCAGGGATACGTAATCTTGTTCTCTTGTGACTCTTGTATTTCTAATAAAAGATTCATACTTGTGTACATCGCCATATTTGTAAATAATCCTGCTATCGGTCCAACCTTTGATAATGCCCATACTTGAATCACTGGTGGACATTGAAATAACATATGTAACACCGTTTTATTTTCTGTTCTGCAAGTCTGACATGTTGTATCACAGTTTATTCTTCTTTGTTTTAAATTTGCCATAACTGAAATGCTGTTTGTCAAAATTTGCTATATAAAATGACGTAATTTTGATGGACAGTTAACCTTCCAAGCTTTTGCTATAAGGGAGTTGATGTCTGGACCAATGATTGGTGGAGCATTCTCCTCTTTCGAATTTCTGACTGTTTGATAACCCGACTTAACCGAATATTTGCCTGATTTTGAGAAATGCCAAACGTCTTCATCCGGGATCTCGATACAACTAACTGGAATTCCTTTGATTAATTGAATGTCTTCATGTTCTAATTTTTTTTCCAATAATGGTATGTCCCACCATCCAGTATTTTGATTCACTAACTGATTTACTCTCATATTGGGGTCAAGAATAGTTCCCCTGCATTTTGCTGGCCTCGGTCTTAGAGCTGGCATACAAGGATCATTCCACACTGAAATCGAATGTTCTGATCCCACTTTTTTAATTAAACCTTGTTCTACCAGAGGGTGTTGATATAATGCTTCTCCAACCATAAGATGGATTGTATATTTTTTAACATCTAATGGAGAAGATTTTCGAAAATATCGTCCTTTGAAAACCCGAGCAAAAAGAGATTATGTATCTTTTAGTAACCGCCATAGTTGCTTAGCTAATAAACTGTATTGAAGTCTTCTATATCTCTGAACCCTAGTCCTCCATTGTCCTTCGACTTACATAGTTTAGTCCATGATTTCCAGTGCAAACCCCGATTATTACCATTTGTACTCCACCAAAATTTCGACACTGCACTTGTTAACTTGGATGTTACTGCTTTTGGTAATCGAAAACATGACATTACATATGTTGGTAGTGCAGTGGCCACCGATTTTATCAATACTTTTTTCCCACCTTTTGATAAAAATTTTGACGTCCAGTTATTTATCTTTTGTTCAAGTTTGTCTTTGACAAATTGGAATACCTTTATTTTACTACTTCCTACCACTTTCTGGAATCCCTAAATAAGCACTCATCCCGCCTACTGATGTTATACCAAGTGTCCTGTGCATAATGCTCTTAACCTCTTCAGAGACTTTATTGCCAAACTGTATTGAGGACTTTTGATAATTGATCTCTTGTCCAGATGCTGATTCATACTTTTTTAATATATCCAATATAACCTTAAATTCTGTTTCGTCCGTTTTGTGCTATCATCTGCAAATAACATATGAGATATTGAAGGACTGTCGCGTGAAATTTTTAACCCCGTTAATTCTTTATTCCTTTCCGTTTTTTAATATTTGCAATCAAAACCTCTGTGCACATAATAAAGATATAAGGTGACAGCGGATCTCCTTGTCTGATTCCTTGCTGAGGTATTATACGCCCTTGCGGGCTCCCGTTAATAAGAATCTTGTACTGAACTGATTTGATGCACCATAAAATCCAACTTATCCATTTTTCTGAAAAACCTATTCTTTTCATTACCACTTCCACAAAAGACCATTCTACTCTATCGTATGCCTTACTCATATCCGTTTTAATAGCCATAAAATTTCCTTTACATCTTGCATTTGTTCTTAGCCCATGGAACATCTCTTGTACAATAAGGATATTATCCGAAATTAACCTTGCTGAAATAAATGCCGACTGTGTTTCGGATATTAAAAACGGTAGAAAGTGTTTCAACCGTTGTGTTAGAACTTTTGCTATAATCTTGTAACCCACATTACATAGACTGATCGGTCTGAATTCTAAAATCTTGTTTGGTTTTTCCTTTTTTGGAATCAAACAAATATTTGTCGAATTTAGCCGTTATCAAAAGATCCGGAAGTAAAAAACTCATTTACTAAAACTATTAAATCTTTCTTCACAATTCTCCAAAATCGCTGATAAAATAAGGCTGTCATTCCATCCGGTCCTGGGGTTTTAGACGGGTTCATCATAAAAAATGTTTTTTTTTTATTTCTTCCTCCGAAGCAGGACCCGTTAAGACCTCATTCATTTCTGGTGTTACTTTAGTTTGGACCACACCAACCACTGAATCAAATTCTGTTGGATTAAGAGATGTAAAAAGCGACTGAAAATAATCACCCGTCAGCTTTGATAATTCTTTATCCTCTGTAACCCGTTCTCCATTGTCATCTTCAAGTCCTATAATTCTATTACGAGTTCTTCTTTGTTTTGTCTGGTTATGAAAAAATTGTGTGTTCTGATCACCTTCCTGTAGCCATGTGTTTTTGCTTTTTTTCCACTAAAATATTTCTTTTTCCTTATAAGCCTCTTCCAGTTTCATTGATATATCTGTCAGTTTTTCTTGTGTCCTTTGGTCATCATCCTGAATTTCTTTTAATGCTCTTTGAAGATCATATATTTTTTTCTCACCCGGTTCTATGTTTTTTTTTCTCCATACCGATATTTTATGTCTACATGAATTAATTTTCTGCATAAAACTCCTATTCTCTTGCGAACCTAATTCTATGGATTCCAAAAGGCCTTCTTTCCCTAACCACCGTTTATAAAACCGAAACTGTTTTCGTCCTTTAAATTGTTTATTATCTATTGTAGCACATAATGGTCTATGATCTGACCCTATCATTTTATGGTATTCTATTAATGATTTGTTAAATAAATGATGCCACACATCATTCGCTAAACCCCTATCTAATTTATATCTTATGATATCATTTTCCCTTCTTCCTCTCTATGAAAATTGATTTCCTATACATGGAAATTTCAGGAATCCGCAAATATTTATCATATTATTGAAATCAGAGAATGTTGATTGAAACCTCATCCTTCCTCAAGTTTTTTCATGATTTCCCCTTATTTCATTTAGATCTCCGATAATCATCCAAAGATCCTGTCTAATTAAACTAATTTGCTTGAGTCTTTCCCAAACCATATCTCTATCCTTAAGAACCGGATCACCGTAGACGAAGGATATAAAAATAGTTTGGCGTTTGAATGATAATTGTAAATCAATGATTCTTGCATTTTTATATTTAGCTTTCACGTCATAGTTTTTGTTATAAAGAACCGCTGTACTTCCACTTAGCCTTGAATCTTTTGGACAAATTCGAAATTCTGCTTTGTTTCTACCAAAAATATGAAATCCGATCTATTATGTCTCCATAAATCCTGTAAATAATCTATTGTTGTTCTATTTCCTAAACCTTGACAGTTCCACCTTAAAATCTTCATTTATTGATATTGTTGTTCATAACACCATGTGATCCTTTTACCCAAAAGTCATGATCACGCACAAATACCACATGTGGTAGTAACCTCCAATATTTGTCTCCGCTTGTTAATTCTTTTCTACTAAATTGTAATTTAAGCATAATACTCCTTAATATTGTGGTAACCTGTTTCTACAAAACTTCCTCTTGATACATATATTCACCAATTAAAGTTGATATTATCCATCTACAATTTGTATACGTAATACTATTTATGATATGAGATACTGAAGTTTTAGTGAATAATATGAGTATGTCACTATATTCTTTGTATTTTTTTCTATTTTTGATTGATAAATCTCTATTTGCTGCACCGACTCTTTTACCCTTTCATTAATTCCTTTAATTACTACAACAAAGGATTTGTCATAATAAATAAGAATTTTAAAATTTACTACCATCACCCTTGAGGAAACGCTATAAACATAGTAATATACCCCATCACATTGTATAATTTTCCTATTGTTTCTTAAATAAACCACATACCTGATAATTCGCTGTAAACTAACCATAAAACGCACAAAATCAGTATATAACTGTTGCCTGTTGGTACCATCATTTTTTACATGTGCTGTCTCAAATAGATAAATATAATATGTATATTATTTTTAGACCTTCATCATCTAGTATATCTTGAAACCATTTAGACCCATTAATCCCTTGACTTCTCTGCATGTTCTAATATGTTGATTTCAGTATTATAGTTTGAAGATTATTTATGTTTTTTTTAATTAACAAAAACGCAGCGTTTTAAGGATAATCTTTTATAGTAATCATCTCGTGTAATAATAGCCAATGATAACAAGACACATCATCATCACAAGCAAAAATTCCCAAGCAGCGATATATTTTTCTTTTATATGTGACTTCTTCTTCTCGTTGAGGACTTCTCAGCTTTCCGATGACTGAGTCGCTCATGGCCGTCCGCTTCTCTTCGCCGGCGCTTCTCCGTAATGAATTTCATCTCACAATTCTTAATTTTTTGTTTGTTATAAATTAATTTTTGAATAGAACAGAAGCTTGTATTACTTTACAGAGTATCGTCCTGTATCGAATACAGATGAGGGACGAAGCTGCTTCCATGTTGCGCCTCGAAGATTTTTTCATTCTCATAGACTCACTACTAGTTTTGGGTACTGTGAAATGCCTTTCCTTTATTACTTATAATTGAAATGAAAATAATGTTTACATCTTTGAGTCTTTGGTTTGTGTATACGCCATGTACTTGATCCAGAGTTGTCCACTTATGTTTATGTGTTAACTTCAATAGAAATTACAAACTATTAGATGAGATTATAGTTCTTCTTGCTGCTGCTTGAGCTGTTGGATATCTATAAGAATGTTTTTGTAGTAGTCTTGTTTATATTTGAATCTTTACTAACAAATTTACCAAATTTTGAATGCATATTTACTAAGAGTGAGTTTCTCAAGTGTAACAGTGATTATTTTACAAGAAAATTCCTGAGGAGGAATAAGACTCAAGCCATAGCAGAGTATTTAGGTTCAGCTTCAGATCCAAAGAAGCCAATTTGGAAGTCAAGTTATCATCCTTCTGAAGAAATCAAAACTTATGTCCCAGAGATTCCTGGAGTTTCTAGACTTTCACCTTCAGAAACTGCTAGAACCATCATTGAGGTATTAATATTATATGGCATTTTGCAATCAACTTAAGATTAACTTATGGTAATTGTGAAACCAATGTCTTAATGTCTCATTGAGTCAGTCACATGTTAGGGTGAAGCCTTATATGTTCCACCATTTCCATTATGACTCTGCTTGCTTGTTTTGCGGATCTGACATTTCGCGTAGTTTGTCTTGTTTAGGTGAACAAAAATGGAACCTTGATGCTTTCAGGTTTACTTGGTATTGGAGTTCATGAGAATATTCTCTGGCCAGATATACCTTATGTAACAGATCAGCATGGAAGTAAGATAACAAAAGTCTTTTTTCGTATTTATTCAATTGTCTTATAACTTTCAAAGCATTGAATTACACTTATGCTCTGCAGATATATACTTTCAGGTAAAGGAACATGAGGATATAATGAAGACTGTTGTTTCTTCTGATAATAATTATGTGGTATTTTGTCTTCGCAATTAGTGTTATTGTTTTCTCTATATTCACTTGTAAGAAGCTAAAGCTGTAATAAGTTACATATACAATGCAGCAAGTAATTGTAGGTTTTGTTACAATGGATATGATCAAAGACATGGAACTGAATAGTCCATCTGGTCTTGGTTTCGGAATCGAAGATGGTGAAATAGAAGTAGAAGATGAAAACAATGGTGATGAGGTTGATGAAGAAGATGACAAAGATGACGAGGTTTTGAAATTTTATTTCACCTTTGAGATGTGTAGCATGTTTCACAATATGCTTTAATCTTGACTTCAGGAATGGATTGCTGTTTTAGAAGATGGAGATGAAGAAGATGATTATATTTCAGATTCTGATGAATCACTTGGAGACTGGGCAAACTTGGAAACAATGAGGAACTGTCATCCTATGTATTTCGCTACGAGGATCGCCGAGGTTACTTGCTGTCCCAAAGCTGATTTATGATTTATGGTTTATGAAATAGTCGCCATCTTGAAAGATTATAAATATAGGTTGCTTCAAATGATCCTGTAAACTGGATGGATCAACCATCTGCTGGCTTAGCTATCCAAGGGCTCTTGACTCGTGTCTTTGTGGAAGATCAGTTAAATATCCATAAACATATCTCTGATCCCAACTCTAGAAATGGTGGTGAATCTGAGATCTTGCAGGTTGAAAATTCGAGTAATGCTATATCGTATTACAAGTTGGAAATAATAAGAATTCAGCTCATCACTGCTCAGGGGCATCAGGTTTTACGATAAAGCTTGTCTCTCTTTTATTATTATCTATGCTCATAATTTAGCTTAGTTGTGTATATGTGCTTTTGAACAGACTGAAGTGAAAGTGGAAGATGTAAGGAAAGCAAAACCTGATGTTATTGCTCTTGCATCAGATGGTATTGTGACTTGTTTAGAAGAAGATCGCGATAAACTAAATGAAGCTCTCAAATCTCTGTGTTGGAGACATAATGGGATTCAAGCAGAGGTAAAAGAAAACACTGAAAACTGTGTAGCTTTTCATGACTATATAAGAAGATCATGGATTAATAAACCCATATGGTATTACAATGTAGGAAGTGAAGCTTATCGGTATAGATTCACTTGGTTTCGACCTCAGGATTTGCTCAGGAATGCAAATTGAGACATTAAGGTTTGCTTTCTCCAAAAAGGTATGTATGATTTTGTTATCTTAATGATCAATAATGATACATAGGACAATATCACTCAGATTAATGTGGCTTGAAAACTCTATTGCAGGCAGTATCAGTACAGAGTGCTGAGGAACAGTTGAGAGAATTATTATTCGCTTCGACACTTCCCAAGCCGCAGAAACCAAAACAAAGGAGCCATAATTAATCTTCTTGATGATGTTGTAAAAATCTCAGAACACTACAAGAAACTAATTCAACTGCAATTTGTATTACATATCAATGGAAATATCTTCACCACTCAAACATTAACTAACTTCTGTTGACGATAAAGATCGGTTGCAGTAGACAAGGAAAATCAATTTGGATATTGGTAGCCATAGAGTGTAGTCTTTTGTTGTTCAATTGATTCTCGACTCTTACTTGTATCATTGTGTAAAGTGTGCTTCTTCTCAAGGCTCTGGGTTAATCTAGCATTGATATTTAAACCATTTGAGTATATTAACGATCTGTGAACAAGCAACACTTGTTAGAGCTTGTGATAAGGTGACTAACGTTTTTAAATCTTCTGTTCTAATGCTTGGACTTAGTTTTATTTTTTGAGCAAAAACGTGGCACAAAGTTATAAAGTAATGATAATGACGAGGAACAAGATAAGTTTCTTGATTAACACCATAAGTAATGCTTTGAAACAGCATAACCAACACAAGATAAGTTATGCTTTGAACTTGTTTATTCTAAGTTTTTTCGGCAATATAATACAATATAACCTATTAACCTACCTGAAGGTTAGTAGTCATCGATCTGTGTCAAGATATGAACAGGCAGCTGTGACATTAAGAAGGTTTGGTTATAACTTATAAGCTCAAGTGAACCGAATAGTCAAAAGAGTGATTCAGCATAATCGAATCAAAACATAATAAATAATTTTCATCATCACTGGTATAGTGTAGTAGTGTAGTGGTATCCCAAGTTTTGGTTCTGAGTTGTTGTCAGTGTCTCTGCCACAAGTGAGAAACCTAGTAAAGTAATTGTTGCCATGGTTCTAATGAGCATGTGTGTAAAGTAGTAGTAAAAAAAACTCAATTTTAACATAAACAGAAACTAAGAACCCTCAAGAAACAAAAAACATAAGAATCAAAAAGCTTGAACTCAGCAACAAACTAGCAATAGAACTCCATATGTCGTCCTAGGAACAAATCTAAACTCTCAAAGAACAGAGACAAAATCTTCAAAAATCTAATTCATGTACAAAAAGAAGATTTCCATGCATACATACCAGAGATAGTTCACCTCAGATCAGTTCAGTTTAGATTCGTATTCCACTCAACCTCCAAAGAACGAGAAAAACCCGCGTTTCTTAGGCTCTTCCTCAACCATAACAGCCTTCATACTATCTTGCTCAACTAATCTCCAAGCTGCCTGTTCAAAGGCCAATCCTGCAAGCGTTGGTGGTTTATTCAAAACAAGCGGAAACCCTCTATTCGTGCTTCGTATAACCTCAGAATCTTCAGGAATCACACCGAGCAACGACAACCCCAACATCTCCTGCACATCTAACACTGACATCATATCTTCTCCTTTGATCATATCAGTTCTTACTCTGTTCACAATCATCTTAATATCTCGTATTCCATCGCATTCAAGCAATCCTGTAACTCTATCAGCGTCTCGTAGCGCTGTTATATCCGGAGTTGTTACCAAAACTGCTTCATTCGCCGGAGTAATGGCAGTTATGAATCCGGCATCGATTCCTGCAGGACAATCTATGATGATAAAGTCAGGTGAACCTTCTGGTCTAGTTTTTAATGCATCTACAAGCCATTCCAATGCTTTGCCACCAAATCCCATCGGAAGTTTCGATCTAGGTTTTGAAATGCATAGCAATTCGAAATTTGACCAACGTTTATCGCGTACCAGAGCTTGATCGAGACGGCAATCTCCGTTTAGTACCTCTACGACAGTGTAATTGACTCGATTCTCTAACCCTAGGAGAAGATCGAGGTTACGGAGTCCAAGGTCTGCGTCAATTGCGACTACTTTGAAGCCGTAACGAGCTAGCGAGAGACCGACATTTGCGGTTGTTGTCGTCTTTCCCACTCCGCCTTTTCCTGAGGTTATTACAACGATACGTGGCGTTTCTCCGGCGAGCTCCGGTTTACGATTAAACTGAAGAACGGATCGTATTGGCCTCCGTTTGGTAGGGTTTTTGAAGAATCTTGGGGATGGTGTTATGGGTTTGTGTGAGAGAGACGATGGAAGAAGCAGAGATTGATGATTTGTGGAGAATAATCGCAGAGACGTCAGAGACGCCATTGATATTTGATAGTAGTGTGCTTCAGATGACAGATATCTTCAGAGAAACAGAAATGTTTCTAAACGTTGTGGCTTGAAAGGGTTTACGGTTTATCAAGAACTTTTGAGATTCCGGTTTAAGATATAACCAAATAATCTTTTTGATTTACCGGTTTATAATTCACTCGCATTACAAAAGTTACGAAAAATCAAGGTACCAAAACAATACAACTATACCACACCAAACACAAAACCGAATATGAGATAACGGTGAACCACTATGGTTTTCCCCGGTTTATGTATTTGCCTTCGATGATACCAAACTGACTCTATATAACAATGACTTCATTATCTACCAGCTTTGGTCATTAGTTGAGAGAACACTTGACTCCTATAGATGATGCCTGAAGTTCCATCATCCCCACTGTCCCTCTCTGTGTTTGAGCCACAAGACGGATCTTGCATAGTTGTTCTCGGCTCGGCAACGTCTCCATAAACTCAGAGCCAGCCCTGTAATCTATAGGCCCCCAAGCAAAATTTTAAAACCCCTAATAACCTATATTATAAAAAAATATGTATGAAGGGTTTTGCTCGAACTCAAGTTATTTAGTTAGAGTAACAATGTTTTTACCAATAGAGTACAATATATATCTATAAAAATTTGGTCCCTAATAAAATATAAAACTACAACCATTGTTTGATGTGCTTATATCTAAGGCCGGTTTTGCATAAATTTCTTTAGGATTGTCCAACGGTCCGGATTCTTGAAGCTGAAGTACATGTTCCAAATTCCAAAGAACATCACCAATCGTCGGTCTATCCACGTCATAATCTGAACATCATTTCTCTGCGGTTTCCGCATATTTATTCAACGAGCACGGTTTGATCTGATCTGCAATATTAGAATCAACAATTTAGTCAAGCATCCATTTCTTTTGCCACTCAATTGCTCATTCTGATAAATTCACTTGCTTTCTAACAACCAATGGATCAACAGCGGTTCTACAACATGTGTATTAGGTATAGGCCGCTTTTTGTTATGAGATAGATTTATGACTATATATATGTTTATTTTTAAGTGATGACTATATATGTTTATTTTAGGTGAAAACATCATGAATAGTTTATTAAAATAAAGGAAAAAGAAGTATGAATAGAAAAGAGAGAAAAATCCCACGAGGGCGAAAATATGAGCGATTGTCTTCAACAGGTTCTATTTGGTATCTCTTCATACTACAGAGGGACGTTTCGTCGGAGATCGACGGTCGGTTAGAATGGGTGAACGGAGTAACTGCAATGATAACTGCCGTCAGTTACAAGATCCGAATGCTGTATAAATTCTGTGTTCTTCTCTGTTCATCGGCAGAACAGAGCGTCATTACTTTTCCTATTTTCATACTGATCATGTCTAACCTAATCCGCAAACAACTACAAGATATTTCTCTGGGCTTGGAGGATGATATTGTTAATGTACCGATACAAATTTGTGAAGAAGCATCGAACGAAACACGTTTAAGTCTAGTAGTCAGGCCGGTAAACTTACGAAAAAAAAAGCTCCGAGCGATGTTAAATACTCTGCCTCACCTTTGGGGTGTTGGTGATGAAGTCACTGGTCGAATCATTGAGAATAACAAAATACAGTTTTTATTCTCTTCTGATGAATCTATGAAGTCTGTACTTCGTCGAGGCCCATGTTCCTTTAATGATTTGATGTGTGTTGTTAAGAAATGGACACTGTTGTCTACGGAACATGATCTTGATCTTAAACATATCCCGTTTTGGGTTCAGATAAAAGGCATTCCATTACAGTTTCTTACTAAACGTATGGTGGTGGGGATAGGTCGAATGATGGGAGAGTTCGTTGAAACAGATTTTGAAGGGGATGGTGCAGTGCTGGTTGACTATGTGCGTGTCTGAATTCTTTGGAACATTGATGAACCATTACGGTTCAAAAAACTCTTTGCGTTTGGAGAAGTTAAATGTGTGTTAAAATTTCATTATGAAAAGCTTAGAAGCTTCTGTTCAAACTGCGGAATGATGACGCATGACGATACTAATTGCCCTGAAAACACAAATGGCACACCCAATGAAACTGATGATGATGATGACCCTCAAGAAGACGAATATGAAGATGGAAATCAACGGGATGATCATGAACCGAGTGCAGCAGAGGAAAAAACAACAAGCACATATGCTAAAATGGATCAGACAACCTCTAAGAAACGTAAAGCAGAGGAACCAGCCACAACTGCGGTACAAACTCCAACTGTCTGCTATGACATGAAGCATACTTTGGCTTCTGATGAGGCTTGAACTGTCTCCAAACAAAGATGTGCGTCAGAGATTTTGGAAGTGCATAACTGGATTTACAAACCAAGTAATGGTGCAAGTACATCACGACAAAACCGACAAAGAAATTATCAGACACCAACTCACACAACAAGAGAAGGCACGGTGGGCCATAATCCACCGGAGACGGGATGAACACAGCAATTTGGAACTGCCGAGGGTTAAGGAGTAACCTGGCAGTTCGACGCCTAAAGGGAATTAAGACAACTTATTCCCCAGACATACTCCTATTGATCGAGACGAAGAATCCCGATGATGTGGTAAGAGATGTGGCAGCCCATTTGAAGTATGATTTCGTCAAGTGTGTCTCACCTCAAGGTGTAGGAGGAGGTTTAGCATTAATGTGGAACAAAAATGTATCTATCTCTTTTTATACAGTTGATGAACGAATGATTGATAGCAAAATAAGTAATAAAGAAGGTTCCTATTATTTTTCTTGCATATATGGAAATCCTATACGTAGTTTACGACATATATTGTGGGAACGACTTGAACGTATAGCACAAAATAGAACTGGACCCTGGTTAATGTGTGAGGATTTTAACGAGATACTCCATCCACATGAGAAGAAGGGAGGACGACACAGAGAGAATTGGAGTTTGAGAGATTTTCATAATATGGTACGGACATGCCAAGTATCTGACTTACAGTATAAAGGAAACAATATGACCTGGATCGGTAGAAGACGAGAGTACACTGTACAGGCATGGCTTGATAGAGCTATGGCTAATACCGAATGGAAATCCACTTATCCGGCATCTAAGGTTGTCTACTTGGAAGCTATCGAGTCAGATCATCGGCCAGCAATTATTCAGATTGCACGGACAACAGAATATGGTTTTAAACCATTTCGTTTTGACTCAAGATTGTGTAAAAATCCTGACATACATACTCTTTGTTCTGCAAGTTGGAATGGTACACAACATGAAGACGCTACAAATGTGATGGGGCGCTTGGTTCAATGTCAGAGGGATATAGCAAGTTGGAAACGTCATCATAATACTAAATCGGCTAAAGATATTAAATTCTGGACTGAAGCTATTAATAATGCATATACAGATGGGATTACTACATTAGATCAATTACATGAGATGAGAAAAACCTTATTACAAGCATATTTAGAAGAAGAGAAATTTTGGAAAACAAAAAGTCGAATACAATGGCTTAAAGAGGGAGACCTTAACACTAAATTTTTTCATGCTTCTATGAAAAACAGATATGCTCGGAATAGGTTGACCACTATTAAAGGAGAACACGGAGATGATATCTATGGCAGTAATGACATAGCCAGTGAAGCTAGTCGTTTTTTTCGGGACCTTTTTGAGTGTTAATCAAGCAGAAGTTTCTAATGTCCTGAGTTTAATAAAACCTGTCGTGACTGATGAGATGAACTCACAGTTAACAAAGGCGGTCACACATGAAGAAATACGTACGGCTATATTTACTATAGGACCTAATCGTGCTCCAGGACCCGATGTGTTCAATGCAGCTTTCTATAAACAATATTGGGATATTGTCGGACCGACAATTACAGTAGCTGCCAAACGATTTTTCGACACAGGTATTGATATGACTATCCGGGTTGAAATTGCTTTATCTTGCCGGCTAGCCCTTAAGCGGATGCGATGGAGAAAATGGGTTGAGAAAACCCTTAGATGGAGGAATCGATTCCTTTTGCACCGCGTGCCTTGACTGATGGTAGAAGAGAATGGTGGAGGAGATAAAGAGTGAGAATAAGTTTCACTGACTCAATCTCTTGAATGAAGAAACCGGATAAAATGGAGTTTTAGGAGGAGATAAGTTTCATCTTTCTAAAACCAGTGGGTGATGGTGGATTGTTGTGCAACACTAAGGCTATGGTTGAATCTTAGATACGACAGATTCTGATCCTTGAGCTAGGCTACCAAACGATTAGAGAAAAGTCTCAAAGACAAAGTCATTTTCAATGTAAGTGTAACCTTGCATAAGTGTTTAGTCATGCCTTTTATAGCATGACTTAATCCGCAAAATACAAA
>KE159320.1:0-24102 GCA_000411055.1 Leavenworthia alabamica
AAACCGAAAAATATTTAATTCATTAACCGATCGGTTTTAACATTTAAATTGGTTTGATTTCGGTTTGACTTTTTTGGATCGGTTTTCGGATTTTGGATTCGGTTTCGGATTTATGCCCAACCTGGTTAGTCGATTCCACACTTAACAACGGTAACTTTTCCACCTATAACGGTAATTTTCGTTTTCCATCTGCATGGGTAATAATTTTTTCTTACTTTATCTTTTTTTTTTTATTAGTCTTTTAGTCGGTTGTTTTATTAATTTTCATTTTTACAACTAAATATAAAAAGGAAGAAAAAAGAAATTGCTAAACAAAATGTAATTTCTTTTTTTTATTAGCCCTTGTCTTATAAATATATCTGAATTTAAGAACATGTGAACAAATATATTTATAAGGAAAGGGTTACATAAAAAAAGGAAATTATATTTTTTGTAGCCGTTTCTATTTTTTTCTGTTTATATTTAGTTCTAAAAAAAGAATGAAAACTAATAATTAAAGTAACATTAATTTATCAGAACAACCTATTATAAAAATTGATCAGAAAAAAAAAGAAATAGATAAAAAAAAGTAAATAGATAATGTGGATAATATATGAACAAATATGAAAGATTACTTTGCTATATATAATCATTCCTCTGTTTACATATTTGGGTGCATCTATTCGTTTTATTTTAGTCAGCTTGTAATTATAAACTCAGATACTTATATTCTTTGAAATATATTTTCGACACTTCAATATTTTGCATCAGAATATAATTTATTTCTCTATAAAACAAAAAATTTAGCTAACTTGATGTGTTCTTTCTTATACAATAAAAGAGTTCGTAAAATAACGAATAAAAAATTGAAAAAAAAAACAAATATTATAAAAAAGGAAGAATGACATGGCTTGGAGCCTTGGACAAAAAAAAAACAGACATGGGCTTTGTGACTCAACGTTTTTGTCGAAGTTTATGTGTGGTAAAAAAAGCCGGACGATCCGACAGAGACTCCACGTGGCCGAATCAGAAGGAAGTTTGAGAGACAGTGATGGGTCACCCAAGAAAGAGAATAAGAACAGGTCTTCAGGGGTGGGGGTTTACTGGTAATAGCCGGTTATTCGCTCTTTTTATTTTTACAGACACGTCTGATGTTACTCGTATAAGACCAAGGGTTTAAGCCCTTTTCACCTTCGGGTCTAATCATGTCTTCGTGTTTCTGATATGTTCATCGAATCATGGTGTTGCAAAAGAGACTTGATTATGGATTCAATGGCTATGAGGTGCCTCATACACCTAGAGCTGCCCGATCACCAAGAGTAAATAAAATCTTAACTTCGTGTGTTTGTGTGTTTTAACAGTTTTATGTTCTGACATATGTGTGTTGTTGTGTTTTGTTAGAAGAGTGCTTTCAAGAAGAAAAGTGAAAACCATCAAATATCATCGTTTGATTTATTAGCTGCAGTAGCTGGAAAATTGTTGCTTGAAGGTGGGAATTCTTCTTCCTCAAGTAACAATGCCTCAGGTAATAATGAAGTTAAGAAAGAACAGTTTCATCATGGTGGTGATCTAATGGTGGGAGAAGAGATTATTTGTGATCATGATAACAATGCTGAAAGAAGTTTCTTTGTCTCTGAGATTCTCCCAAAAGCTCATCATAGCTTTAACAGATCTCCAAGTCCACGTAAAGATTTCCATTTTGGATCTACTTCTGGTGTAACTTCTGATTCCTCGGAAAAGTTTGATACTCAAGAATTGGCCTATGAGCAAACCAAGATCGACATTAATGGTGATTGCTATAGGTCAGAGTTTAATGAGAAGAAATCAATGCTTAGTGGATTAAATTTTGAAGCAAAGTTATCAAGAAATATTATAGCCAAGGATAATGGATTCAAGAAACATAATCCTTCAATATACTCTGATGATATAGATTCACTCGTTCATGAGAATGATAATGGCGAAAATTTCTCAGCACGTTACACAACAAAATCATTTAGGTCAAATCTGTGTGTTGGAGATAAAAGAATAAAAAAAGTTTTGGCTTCAAAGTATTGTAAAGTCTCTCCAAAGCGGAAAGATACAACGGTAACTAATTCAGGTGAATATATATATATATATATGGATCATTTGTGTGAAAGTCATATATACTTTAAAACCATGTTCATGGTTTTTTTTTTCCCTGAAAATGTTTAGACCTGAACATGAAGCCTGGTTACTACAGCAAGAAACATTGTCACAGAAGCTTAAGATCAGAGAGAAACTATCCAATTAAGAAAAGAAAATATTTTGATTGTTATAAAGCACCACAATCTGAAGAAACTAATAAAAATGAAGGCCTTTTTGGTTCACCTCCAAAGGGTATTATTATTATTATCAGAAGCTAATCATTTTCAGACAGCAACGATGTGATAACTCTGAGCTCTGTTTTGTTGCAGCTTCAGCTTTTTTATCATCCATAGCTTGTCAGAAGCAGCCAACATTACAAGCAAGAGATTCTCATGGTATCTTTTTATATTAAGATTCTCTTGTTTCAATCACTTCAGAGTTTTTTTGTATTGATTATGTTCATTCTTTGTGCTTAGTGAAACTTGGAATCAAGTCATTTAGAGTTCCTGAACTTTTCATTGAAGTTCCAGAGACAGCTACTGTTGGTTCTCTAAAGGTTTAAACATTTTACTTAGAATTTTCTTGATTATGTATTTGTATAATGATGAGAATTTACTTCGGTTTTGATAGAGGACAGTCTTGGAAGCTGTGACCAAGATACTTGGAGGTGGATTACGCATAGGTGTTCTTGTTCATGGAAAAAAAGTTAGAGACGACAATAAAATGCTTCTTCAAACAGGGATCTCTCTAGACACTCTTTCAGATACTTTAGGGTTTTGTCTTGAGCCTAATCCTCCACAATCCACCAAACCACTTTCACCTGAAGATTCTGACTTTCAACGTACGTGTAATGTACCTCACACTCTAACAAGGTCAGTCTCACGCCAGAGGTCAATGACTCCATGTTTGCTTCTTCTCTCTGTGTTGCTGATGACTGATGTTTGTCATTAGGTGTCTCCCATCACCAGGGAAGCATGTAAAACCGAGTAACTATGTAGAAAGTGACCTTGACTCCAAACCCTCTGCACAAAACAGAGCTAAAACCATATACTCCAGAGCCTTGATTCCTGTCCCTCCTCTGCATGCTCAGGCTTTGACAGTAGTACCACCTAGAAAAACCAAACGATCTGAGGTGGCACAACGTAGAATCCGAAGACCTTTCTCTGTTGCAGAAGTAGAGGCTCTTGTTCAAGCTGTAGAGAGACTTGGCACCGGAAGGTAATTAGTTAATGTTACACCAAAGTAGAAAACTTAATGTCTCTAAAATAACATTGCACATTCATCTGAAGGTGGCGTGATGTAAAGTTGCGAGCTTTTGATAATGCTAAGCACCGGACTTATGTTGATTTGAAGGTAAAAATAGATACCTCTCTTTTTACAATCTCAGTCTCTTGTTGTGTGTGCAATAAGTAATGATCTTAAACTGTAGGACAAGTGGAAGACACTGGTGCACACAGCAAGAATATCGCCGCAACAAAGGAGAGGTGAGCCAGTTCCACAAGAGCTCTTAGACCGAGTACTAATGGCTCATGCCTACTGGTCTCAGCAACAAGGGAAGCATCATTTGCTAGAGGAGCCCCAGAAGCTCGAGACCAGCCTTGGTCTATAGTTGGAGAAAACAAAATGCTATATTCGCAACTTTGGCGAGGTGAACCTGATTTTTTCTTCTTTAATATATACTTTTTGTTTTGTTATGTCAGTGTAAACGAAAAAAGATTCAGTGTAAACGAGAAAAGAAATGATTGTGGTGAAAAAGAAGAAGAAGATATATATATGAGAATATGAGAGTTGGTGTAATTGTCACATTGATTGATTATATAATAAAAGTGTCTCTCAAGCTATTCAAATTTATGACTTTTTCAATAAAGGAACAAATTAAAACTTATCAAGAAATTATTTATCGACCATTATAAAGTCGTAATATAACTCGTTAAGTATACTGTAATTAACTGAGTGAGTTGTTTTGGAGAAACCAGACAGTTCTTGAAAACATAAGTGAAAAAAACATGTGGAATCTATTATTATTAGACCAAAGCTGTCTAGTCTTGGTCCCAATTTCAAAATTATATATCGTAAGAAACACTTCACTCCCGTCCCTCTCTGCCCCTTTCTCTCCAAACACTTCTAAATAATACTCTTACAAAAATAGATACACTAATGTTTTCAAATTTAAAAGCTCTCTATAATTGTAGACCACTGTTCATTATACAAGTAGAGAGACAAGTCTGGGCCTAGAATTTAGACATAATTAGAAACAATGTGTCTTTTTCTTTAACATCAACCAGTAGCAGTTATACCAATGAAACTTCAATAGTATCATTTCCAAGTAGTTTTATTCAAGTCACAATGTTCAAGAGGGAATACTCGAGTCTCCTCTCATCAAGAATATTCTCTCTATCGAATCTTCACCATTTTGACTCGTAGAGACATAGGCCCATGCATGATTCCATAGTTCATGCATTTCGTGGAAGCTTTACAACCAACCAATGTTAGAAACAGTAATGCTCTATAATTCTCTTGTCATTCATGTCCCACTATGCCAGTCTTATTTATACCATTTTGTGAGCTCTCTCTCTCATGTGACAGTCCTTATATGTCATTCATGTATAGATTAATAACAAAATGTAACAATTTTATTATTTTATTATATAGTGTATATTATATAAGGTGAGGCACACTATGTCAGAAGCTCCATTAAAGTCCACCACTCACTCACTCACAATAAAACAGAGACTCTCCATTAGAGTCGGAAGCTAGCTCTATCTCTCGGCAACACAGGCATGGACGAGAAGTGGAAGCTGTCGAAAAAAGATACATCAGCCACGTCGTGTTCATCTTCTTCTTCTAAATCTAAGTTCTCTAGAAGCTTCTCAACAAGTGCTTCCTCCTCAAAAGCTCCTGTATTCATACGGAGCTCATCCACCAAATGCTCGGTTCTTTCTTCGGAAAAAGAGAAAGGGTCATCTTCCAGAACTCAAAAGTACAGTAGCTTGGCCAAAGAACAGAAGGGAAGGTTTTATATCATGAGAAGGTGTGTGGCTATGCTTGTTTGTTGGCATAAACATGGAGATTCCTAGTTAGATTAGATCTCATGCATCAGTTTGATTCTCTACACTAGTACAAAGGAGAAAAAGTGAGTTCAGTAAAAAGTAATGACGTGGCGCTATAATAGACGTTAGATATTGCCAGTGCTAATACTATTGATAATCTGACGGTGGAAGATAGAGAAACCAACGGATTCAGAGTTTTTGTGGTGACTGTTGGGTTTGATCGAGGGAAGCTAGCTTGAGGCAATGACTATTATAGACGTTTAAATCATATTAAATCTCTTCCGTTTTATTTTATAAAATGTTTTTAGATATATTTGTTTAATTTTCCTAAAATTTTATGCCAAAGTTAATGGTTGTGTTATGAGTGTGATGAAAGACATATATATACATGAGAAAAATATCGCGAATAAAAATAAAATGGAAAAAAATCTGGGAAAATATAATCTCAATAGCGGAGATGATGACACGTGTCCATATTGCAATGCGATATGATCCAAACCTATTTATATTCTTCGTTGCTGTTATGTCTTGACCGCTCTTCTCGATCTCTGATCTATATTCTTCTCTCTCTACGCTTCGTTGCCGATCTCCGCTAGGCTCGTTCTTATCGCCTCCTACCAAACCCTAGGTAAGCCTAGCGACCTTAGATTTGGGATTTTTTCTTGATAATTTCTTGAGTAAATTGCCCTAAAATGATGGTTCTGATAAAATCAGATACCCGGAGGACGAATTTGATTTGTGGCCGGAATTAAATTAAGGAGAATTAAGGGGCTGAGAGGATGGCTACAACCACGACAACGAGCGCTGTGTATATCCATGTCATTGAAGACGTCGTCAACAAAGTCCGTGAGGAGTTCATTAACAACGGAGATCCCGGTGAGAGTGTTCTCCTCGAGCTTCAAGAAGTAAGCTTTCAATTAGATTTGTCTTATTTGGCTCGAATTAATATGGAATTTTGATATCTTTAGTGGAATCGCGATTATGGGTGGCTTGGATTTGTCTCGCTGTAACTAGGGTTTTTTTGATTAGCTTATATATCCATGATTTCGAGAGCTTAATTCGACTTGTGTTGTTTTACGAGTAGCTTTGGGAGACTAAGATGATGCAAGCTGGGGTCTTAACTGCACCAATTGAGAGATCATCGGCTCAGAGACCAACACCTGGAGGTCCACTCACTCATGATCTCAATGTTCCCTATGAAGGCACTGAGGAATACGAGACCCCCACTGCGGAAATGCTCTTCCCTCCGGTAAGTAAACTTACACTCAATTGGCTTCCTTTTCACTTGAGATGTCGGTGTAAAACCTATTTTTTTTTGTATTGAGTATTGTTTTATGTTTTCTGTGTTGAGCAGACACCATTGCAGACACCCCTTCCAACGCCGCTTCCTGGTACTGCTGATAACTCCTCTATGTATAACATTCCTACTGGCTCAAGTGATTATCCAACTCCTGGAACTGAGAATGGAAGCAACATTGATATCAAAGGAAGACCCAGTCCATACATGGTGAGCTATGTGCTTATTAAAATTGCTGTGAAGCTGTCTAGTTCAACTGTTTATCTAACTGTATTCCTAGAATTTGCATAGGCAAACATGATTCACTCTTTACTCTCTGATTTTTCTGGTTTACATAAACTGAGTAAATGTTATTTATTGCAGCCACCACCTTCTCCATGGACAAATCCTAGACTTGATGTGAATGTTGGTATGTTCTAGCTTTTTTACCAGCACTTCAATGTCTTAGTGAAAAGAAAATTTCTCATTTTGTTGCTTGGGATGTAAATTTCTTGCCCTGCTGTTAGCTTATGTGGATGGCCGTGATGAGCCTGAGAGAGGAAACTCTAACCAGCAGTTTACACAGGTAATTCTACTTAACATCTAAATCAAGAATCAGCAATTTAGATTTTTTGGTTTGGGTTCAAATCTCCTTTGCTACACTAATGTGATTCTTTAGTTAGTGCTCTTCTCAAGTACCTGAACTATAAAACTTATTATCTTTATTGGAATACGTCCAGGACTTATTTGTGCCATCCTCCGGGAAACGAAAGCGTGACGATTCTTCCACACATTATCAAAATGGTGGATCTATTCCTCAACAGGATGGTGCAAGTGATGATGTCCCTAAGGTGTGTAGAAGTTCACATATGCATTTGTAATAGCTCACATGAATAAAACAGATTGTCCATAGATCCCTTCATTTCTTATTAAGAAAGCCAGTAAGGGAGACGACTAATCCTTGGTTATAAGTTTGTTGTTTGTGCCATCAAAAAGAGAAGCATGATAATAAAAACTTGTTAAGTTGCATAAAAATAAAACGCATCTATAAGTCTAGCATATGATGTAGAACACTGTTTCTCAGTGTATTGAGAATATGTTTTTCGTTCAAGAATGATGTATTTATTGAGATCTGATCTGAGGACAATTTTACAGGCAATATTTGAGTGTGAAATCATCTGCTCATCATCAAAGATTCCTCAAGTTGATGGGCCAATGCCTGACGAGCCATATGATATACTGTCGACACCAAATGTAAGAATGCTTCATTTGGATTTGCCATCTATATAGTAATCAATGAATGCTTTGCAGATATACAATAATTATCAAGGAGGCAATGAAGACTTTAACGAGGCTAGAACTCCTGCTCCAAACGGTAAGAGAAGCCAAACAAAAATGTTTCTGAGTTTTGTAGAGCAAGAGTAAATGAGTATTCCTCTTTGTTAGAGATCCAAACAAATACTCCTGTTGCTGTACAAAACGATGTCATTGAGGATGATGAAGAGCTGTTGAACGAAGATGATGATGATGACGAGTTGGACGACCTAGAAAGTGGTGAGGATATGAACACACAACATCTGGTTTTGGCTCAATTTGACAAGGTAATGGCTCTCCTCTTTATACAGATGTGTTTCTCAGACGTAAGTCTAATCACAGTAAGGACTTGTTTGGTGTTGTAATATAGGTGACTCGCACAAAGAGCAGGTGGAAGTGCACTCTGAAAGATGGGATCATGCATATAAACGATAAGGACATTCTCTTCAACAAAGTAATCTTAGCCTTTCAATTAAGGTTATAGCTATTCTGGTAATGATAATAATAACACACGCTGTGTCTACTTTTTTCAGGCAGCAGGCGAGTTTGACTTCTGATCTTGACAACAGCAATGCTTCTGGAGAAGTCACAGTTCCTTCTTTAATGTCCATTGTCTTTCTTTTTCTTTTCTTTTTATCTTTCTGATTCAGACCGACCTTTGAGAGAAAGACTTGGTTTTATTGGGAAAGTGTACTGTGGCTTGTTGTACAAAAAGAAGAGATTTTTTTGCAGTCGAAGAAGGATGTATCAAAACTTTAACTTGTTCCATAAATTATTCTATCGTCTCTTTCACACAACGGAAGATTTAACTTTTCAAAATCTGAATCTTCCATACAATATATCTTAAGGTCTTATATTACGTCATTGGGTTTTAAAGACTAATCTTAAATGCTAAAAGCCTTCACTTGGAGCCATTTGATTTGTTTATTGTCGGCCTGCCACCCCTGTGGTCTATTGATGGCTGAGCCTGTGCGTGCTTGCCTCTGCAGCCTAGTCGGTGATCTTATTAATATGTAAAACAAAAAGTAGTATTTTGTCCTCCATTTGTATTTATCCTGATCACATGTTACTTCAGATGTAGGTGGCCCATTGACCGTCGAGAGCCTGTGCGTGCCTCTGCAGCCTATCTGGGGGACTCATTATTAATATATAAAACAAAAAGTAGTATTTTGTCCTCCATACAAAATAATTCGTTTTTATCCTCATCACAGGTTTGTTTTATTTCGCCGGAAGACTTATTACATAGGAAATAAAACTATTCATTGTCGAGGTGCATGCACACTACACTTTTGGATATTTCTACTAAAACAATATCATCTATATCTAATCATATTATAATAATTTATAATTTATAAATAACTTGAAAACAAGAAAAAATTAAATAGAGAATTTTAAAATTTTTGTGAAGCGGTAGTACGCGTGGATATAAAATTATAAATTGCTCGCCCTGTAACATCTCGTTCGTTTAAGGAAATTCTAAAGGAGACTATCGAATTTTTAGGGGGTAGATATATAGCGGATATTTGTTATGAAGACGAAGCGTCGGCTTGTGAATCGAGGCCGTCGTGGTTTAGCCGGAAGTGTATGATTGGTGTCCAGCGATTCAGGATGTCTCCGGCGGCGATGGAGGAAAATAAGCGTAATAAACCTGACGTATACGATTTTATGTACTGTGCATCATCATCTTCTCGTGAAGGTTGTTCAGAATCGGAAGAGAGTGTGTTACGTAAAGTAGAGATTGCGATAGATGACGATGACGTTGACAACTACGGGGAAAATTCATCGGTTAATATTGCAATTAATAAGACGGTCAACGAGACTGATCCGCGGCTGAAATACGGCGTCGCTTCGGTTTGCGGTAGACGAAGAGATATGGAGGATGCGGTTGCGACTCATCCATCTTTTGTACTGAAACAAACTGAATATTCTCTAACAAGATGGCACTATTTTGGAGTTTACGACGGCCATGGATGCTCTCATGTACGATTTCAGTTTGATTTTTTTTTTTTTAAATATTATTTATATTTACTCGTTTGCCTGACTGGAATAGTTTTTGTAGGTTGCGTCGAGGTGTAAAGAGAGGCTTCACGAGTTAGTGCGAGAAGAAGCTTTCTCGGATAATAAGGAAGAATGGAAGAAGATGATGGAACATAGCTTCGCACGCATGGACAAAGAGGTTGTTCGTTGGGGAGAAACTGTGATGAGCGCTAATTGTAGATGCGAACTTCAAACTTTGGACTGTAACTCCGTCGGATCAACCGCCGTTGTCTCCGTTATTACACCGGATAAGATTATTGTCGCGAATTGTGGCGATTCTAGAGCAGTTCTTTGCCGGAATGGTAAACCAGTGCCTCTATCTACAGATCACAAGGTCAGTTTCTATCTCTCTCTTGGAATCTCTTCTTAATTTGTCTGACTTTTTGAGGATCTAACTCTATTTTTTCTTAAACAGCCGGATCGTCCAGACGAGTTGGATCGAATCCAAAAAGCAGGAGGGAGAGTGATATACTGGGATGGTCCAAGAGTCTTAGGCGTTTTAGCCACGTCACGAGCTATTGGGGATAACTATTTAAAACCATACGTGAGCTCGGAGCCGGAAGTTACAGTGACGGATTGGACGGAGGAGGATGAGTTTCTGATTCTAGCAAGCGACGGTTTATGGGATGTAGTGACGAACGAGGCAGCGTGTGCGTTGGTGCACATGTGTTTGAACAGAAAAAGAAGTCGTGGAGGAGGAGAAAGACGCCGACGGCGAGGAGAAACTCGAACTTCGGGGAGAAATGAAGAAGGGAAAGAAGAGGAGAAGGTGGTTAGATCAAGGAAAAACGAAGAGATGACGGACAAAGCATGTACGGAGGCGTCAGTGTTGTTGACGAAGCTGGCGTTGGCAAAACACAGTAGTGACAACGTAAGCGTAGTCATCGTTGATCTCAGAAGAAAAAGAAAGAGACACGTTGCTTGACACTAATCTCATCATTCTACTCCATCTTTTTTTTTTTTGGTTTAAAATGATTGTTTTGCCTTGTGTTGAGTGTGTGAGGTTTCTGTACGCGTGTGCTTCAAATAGATGATCCATACCAAATGATAAACAATTGCCCAACCTAAACACATACTGAGTTTAAGTACAAAATGTTTTTCAAGGATGGCACATTAGCAGCAATTCTAGTCACACACAATAAACTAAGACACATGAAAGTCGCAGCAACCTGGAAGCTGAATGTTAAAAGAAAAGGAGAGGTTGCAGAATAAGACCTCTCCGAAGACAAATGTACTCTGCAATCCAAACTGGCCAATTCACGTTTGTTTCATGTCACCACCATTTTCTTTAAGGGTCTTTAATCTTCTGTAGCCCTTGTCAGTACCAAAGATCCTAAAGAGACCGAGACGAATTAATACCAGGATAACTAGTTAAGATATTTTCTCGAAAGCAAGGAGATAAATAGGTCTAGAGGCTCACCAGTCCATATACACAAATGTTGAAGAGTAGTTTCCAGACTTTGTGTAGAGAAGTCGGTGATGGTAGTCATGGAAGTCAGCACTGTAATAATAAAAAATTTCATTAATTCAATCTATTATAGATTTGAGTTCAAAGGAATTGGCTAGATGATGTGTGATCTTACCCTCCATACAAAGGAAGAAAATTTGAGAGGCTCCATGGGAAATGATAACCACAATGTGCCTCAACTGTCTCAAGCACTCTCAGTACCATCCATAACCAGAGTGTAATCAGGTGGGGGCCAGTGAGAGCTGGACCGACTATGGTAGCAAAACCCAGGAATAGAATCTCAGCGGGGTGAGCATATTCTGATGTCAAACCAAATGGTGTGGCATACCTGGGATAACATAAAATGATTACCTTTTAGAAATCTGTCTATGCTAACATTTTCAAGTATCAAAATTTGAAAAACAAAGGTGAACATTGAAACTTACTCATGATGCACACTGTGTACGTTCTTGTACAGCCATTTTGAGTGCAAGATTCGATGACCCCAATAGAAAACAAAATCTTCAATGATGAAGTAGAACAATATCTGAGCAGAAACTTCTTTCCTGCAGGACCATCACCAAATAAGGTCTTATAAACCTGATCAAACATAAGCTCAGGTTCTTTCATGATGCTTAACACTGACAGTTTTGGATTTTTTCTATTGCCAATTGGAAGAGTTAAACATCAGAACCCAAAGGAAAAAAAGCTTAAGCACTAAAGAACCTGATAATACCAGGACGGCAGGGGAAAACTGCTTCGCATTCCCATGGCTTTGAAGACAGGATAGGAAGCCATCATCAGGGGCAAGTTTACGCAGAAATGATAAAGCAATAGGCGAGAAATACATTTTTCTTGGGCAGCAGGTGTGTTATTTTTTGTCTGCATAGAACCAAAAACAACAGTAGTTGAAGATGATGATAATCACAATCACTAATAATTGCTGAATAATAGTAAATTCATTCACTATTACCAGTGAAAAGATGACATAAAGCTACAATTGCATACATGATAGAAGACAGTTGAAGAGAGAAAAAAACCTGAATTTTGTAGTGGCTGAGAAAGCCAGCCCTTTCAAGAAAAATGAAAGGGAGACCAGATAAGAAAAATACACTTTCATGAAGGAGAAAACTCCCAATGCAGGCCAGTTGAAAGTCGCTATAATGTGTCACAAGGTACTGCATCAACCACCCAATTAATTTATTAAAAAAAATGATCAGCTTCCTACATGTGCTGAAAGAAAGTGTTCATGTAAACACCTTTATCAACACATGTTCAAGTTAGGTACATAGACACCAAAAAAGTGGAGTATATATAATAATAACTATAAAGTGCTGGTGAGAGATATAATTGTAGAGTATAAAACATGCAAAACCTAAAATTATAAATCTATTTGAATCATTGGTGTTTTTTGCGTTTTTTTGGAAATTAGAGATATGATCATAATTTGCTAAGTAATTTGGCACCTAACAAGCATAGTTAAATTCAGATCTATAATCAAATTTAATCCGATGGATATAAGAAATCGCCAGAGCAATGGATCAGAACAAAACAAAACACGTATGTAATCCACAAATGGGGTGAATTGAAGACAGAGAAAATAGGAAGAAATCGCTTCGGAAAACTAGGAGGAGAATGAAAGAGAGACAAAGAGAGAGAGAGAGAGAGAGTACCTGCCAACCGGATTCAACGAGGGAAGCCATGGATGGATCTAGTGAGATATAGAGATGAGAAAATGGAGAAGGAGAAAGAGGTGGAAGAGAGGCAGGCCACGACTCGAGTGTGATTAATAATCAACCAAATAAATCTGGTGACTGACAGAGAGAGTTTGATGCGATAGATATTTATATACTTATAAATCTGGTGACTGACAGAGAGAGATATTTATTTATTTCATATCACCAACCCAACCCACTTTTCCTTTCGCGGCCTTTTATGAATCTAGTAAATGCTTAAGCCGGCCACTTTTAATTGATAATGGTCCAGTGTGCTTAACAATTACAACTAAGTGAAAATATCACATGGCCCATTAACCAAGTAATACACCCAATAGTTTCACACGTGCACATGTACGTTGCCTTGTACACGTGCCGTGAAGTCATCTCACCTACTGCCACGTGGCTTCGAGAGACTTATATCGGTCGCACGAACCGACTTGCCAGTTTCAGCGATCACGACCTCTATGAATGTGTCTGTTTATGACTTTAGATTGAACAATAATAAAGTAATAAAATAATTTCCTTTTCGAGAAAAAAAATGGTGTGAATGATCACAGTTTCAATACAAAACTCTCTTAGCATAAATAAATTCCATACGATATACCAAATAACAAAAATTTGGAATGCAAAAAGGTATGCTATACTTACTGAAATTAAAAAAAAAAACCAAAAAATAAATAAAACTGGTAAAAAAGATATGAGTTGAAAACTCAAACGTGTGATTGATTACTATAATTGGAAGTAGGTTTAACTAGGTAGAACAGCATCCTTTTTTGTTAGTTTCAGATGACTCTGATATATTGATCGCAGTTCCTTGCCCTGGAACTGGAATATTACCTCCAGCTTCTTGTGCAGCTAATGCTTTCTTACTTATGATATGATATATCTCAGACAATATAGTCTGAAACGCTTTCTCAATATTAGTTGCTTCTAAAGCAGATGTTTCAAGAAATGACAAACCTTCTTTTTCAGCAAAAGATCGACCATCTTCATCAGCAACAGATCTTAGATGATTCAGATCTGATTTGTTTCCAGCCATCATGATAACAATGTTGGAATCAGCATGGTCTCTAAGCTCGTTTAACCATCTCAAGACATTCTCAAAAGTTTGTCTTTTAGTTATGTCGTAAACAAGAAGAGCTCCAACAGCTCCTCTGTAGTAAGCACTTGTGATTGCTCTATAACGTTCTTGACCTGCTGTATCCCAAATCTGAGCCTTCACTGTTTTGCCTTCAACCTAATTTAAATACATAGAATCATGAACAAAACAAATCTCAACCTTTCAAAACCATACCAATTACTAGAGTTACATTATATCAAACACATCCCTAAGATGATCAATCATTGAAGATGTTCAGATCTGAGAATCACACGTATTACAATCGAAGATTCAACAGATAAAATCTATCGTAAACATAATTGACCTGTAAAGTTCGGGTGGCGAATTCGACGCCAATGGTAGATTTGGATTCGAGACAGAACTCGTTTCTGGTAAATCGAGAGAGAATGTTGGATTTACCAACACCGGAATCGCCGATGAGGACGATCTTAAATAAGTAATCGTACTCATTATCTATTCGATTCGCCATTGCCCTCTCAAGCGTCCGATCTCCAGATCAACCTATGCATTTACACATACAAGTCAACATCAATCGAAGATCAGAGAGAATAAACGAATCAAAGACGTAAATCGAAACCCTAAAAAATCAAAGGACGGTTTGAATTATTTTACCCTTTGAACAAGCAGGATCGAGAATGGAAGAAATGTTTTTTTTTTTTGTTACCTTTCTTTCAGTTTTCTCTGTTACGTTGCGAGTTTTGTGCTTTCCAGGTGAAAACGGACACATCCATATTTATTAGTTTCGAATTTAGGCTTTTTTTTTTATTGGTTTGACCATTAAAGAAAAAATTAAATAAATAAGGGTAAAAGGAAACTGTTTGTATTTATAAAATTATAAAACTTTAGGACTACATGTTATGTAATAGTGTACAATGGCTAACCTACATACAATTATTTGCAGCAGAAACGACCCTTAAAGAGTTGAATATGATGAACAAATAAATCAACGCGATAAAACCATTCCCTAGACCAACGTGAATCTATGCAAAGGAACGCAAACAAGGCCATAGATGTGGTGATGTAAACTGCACCACAAGTCCAATAAAACCACACCATATCTATCACATTATCAAGCTCATCTTCTTCTTCTTCTTCTTCCTTTGCTTCCTTTGGTGTATCTGGCTCTACAACTCTATTTGGGTTGCAGCTTTTATTAGTAGGAAGTCCACAGAGATTAGCATTTCCCAAGTAACTCCTTTCGTCAAAGGTTATAAGATGACCTTTGAAAGGGATTTCACCAGATAAATTGTTATATGAGATATTAAAGTATCCTAAACTATCGAGATTGGCTAGTGCAGAAGGAATGCTTCCATCTAGCTTATTGTTGGATAGATCCAAACTCTCTAACCTCTTTAGCTGCGAGATACTATCTGGTATGAAGCCTCTGAGGTGGTTACTTGACAAATTCAAGGATTTAATATTCTGAAGATCTCCAATCTTATCTGGAATTTCACCTGATAGTTCATTGCTTGACAAATCTAAACCATTCATATAGCTGAGAATGTTACCTTGATATGCTTCATATCTTCTTTTAGTTAAAAAATCAACTATAGTTGCTGGTTTTGGTTGATAACCATTCCTGACAACATCATCCAAGTTGAGATCTGATGAGTACTGACAATGTCGCAAGAATGTAATGTATGAGAAGTCAAAATCTGCAACAACTGACATGATACGGTCACTTCTTTCTTCATTAAAAGACATGTTACTGAGACATGATGGTATGTGGCCTTTGAATTTGTTGTGTGACAAATCCAAGAGAGCAACTTCACTTAGCTGACATATTCTCTCAGGGATATTAGTTTGAAAACTGTTATTCCCTAGAAGAAGAATACGTAACTTAGATGTCTTGCCAATAGTGTTCATAATCTTTCCAGAAAAATTGTTGTTCCTCAAATCAAGCACCTCTAATCCTGCAGCTTCGAATAAACTGCTTGGAACTGAGCCCATAAACTCATTGTTTTGTAGTCTTAATTCTCTGATGGATGGAAAATTCACGTTCTTTGGTATCGAACCAGAGAAGCTATTGTGTGAGATGTCTACAACCTCAAGCCAATCACTCTGTTGTTGAAAAGGGAAAGGACCTTTTAGCTGATTCCCTCTCATGTATATGTAGGAAAGACTTGACATCCCATCGATCCAACGCGGAAGCATGCCCGAAAAACTATTATCTGATATGTCTAAAAGAGTTAGATTCTTTGACTTCCATAAACCCTTTACAAGACTCCCAGTAAAATTGTTGCCATCAAGAAAAAGCCCAACTAAACCAGTCAGATTTGCATCCTTTGGAAATATTTCCCCTTGTAATTGATTGTTGGAGAGCTTCAGAACCTTCAGCGAGTAGCAACCACTTAAAAACGTTTTAGGTAGCTGCCCGTATAGACCATTAGAAGACATGTCCAAGACTTGTAGACTTTTCATCTCACCAATCGAAGATGGAATCGTACCTTGTAAATGATTTGAAGAAATGTTCATGAACCTCATGTTTGGAAACACAATCCCTATGTCTTCTTGAATTGAACCATGTATCATATTACTCGAGATATCGAGAACTTGCAAGCCATGAACAAGCATAGGTAGTTGAAGCGCCGTGAATGAGTTCCTATTTAGTAAAAGAGTCTGCAGCCTTGTGTTATTCTTCACAAGCCAAGTCGGGAATGTTCCTGACAACTTGTTATAAGAGAGGTCAACGAAGCACAAGTTACGTTGATGCATGAGGAAGCTGAGCATTGTGTTGCCAAGATTGCAATTTGATAACTGTAACATCTTCAATTGAAACAATGGAGCCCAAGAACTCTCAGTCTGAACTTGGATCATACCAACTTTTGATGACAATTTCAATACCGTGAGCCTTGTTTGATTGACAAGAGAATTGAACAAGAACGTACCATTGAAGTTATTATCAAGAAGTGACAAGTACTCAAGCATTGGTGGTAGACCAGACACAAAGGAAGAGAGATCTCCATTCAATTGGTTGTTTGATAGATCAAGCGTTCGAAGATGTGTTAAGTTACCCAAACAATAAGGTAGACTTGATAAAACATTGCTGCTCAAGTCCAGCTCCCTGAGATTTACTAGTCGGCAAGTCCCTGAATAGCCTGCAATTAGTCAAATAAGAGCGTAAGAAATCAGAATAGTCATCAAACCATCTATAAAAAGAGAGTAATAACAATAAAGATATGCAAAACAAAAAGAGGAGAGATTCTTCAGTTAGGAGGGTGAGACCAAACTGTGACTCTTATGTTGATGCATAAAGATAGGTCAGAAGATATCAAAAGATTGTAATATTTTCACCTTCATGGGTTAAAGACAATTGATTTCTTTTGAGATCCAATACTTGTAAAGACGTAGGAAACATTAAACCTGCAGTGGCAAGATCTTAAGGTTAGAACAATTGTGATATTTATGTTACAGCAAGCAAGTTTCTCTTTCTATACATGTCTTACCTAGATCATTATCCAAATTTGTGAACCCATTGTCACTGAGATCTAGTTCTTGCAACTTTTTCAGATCTTTTAGTACTGTGCAAGCAAAAGAAACATTCTTAGGAAAAAAAACAGAGAATACATTTGATTGCCTTCTCTAAGCCATAAGTCTATTCCTGCATTAACAATTTACACATTTACCATGAGTAGATAATGTGTTGTTGAATCTATTGCCTCGTAATCTCAAGATTGTTAACTCTTGGAGATTTCCTAAACCTGGAGATCCCGAAACACACAAGTTATAATTAGAAAGTTGACATAAATGGAAAAAACAATCTGATAAATTCTTGGTAATCTCTTAGTATACCTTTTAGTTGAGAAAAATGTGACAACTGATTGAAACTAAGATCTAGTGTTTTGAGTTTCGCATCACTAAACTCTGCATTAACAAACACGTTATGATACCATAAGTGAAGTGATAAAGTCAGCAGACATAAGCAGTTCCATAAGATAAACAAAAAAAAATGGCAAATCACTCACTTGGACTAGCCTCAGAGTCGTTTACACCATTGAAACTGAGATCCAATACTTCTAACTCTTTGAAATCGATTAAACCTGCATCAATGACTCCCTCCATCATTAGACATCAATCTTTTTGTATTTTGTAACGATAAAACTATATAAGGTTTGTTAACATATATATACCTTGAGCTGACAAGAAGCTGAAACTGTTGTCCTTCAAATTTAACACTCTCAATTTTGTCATGTTTGTGAGTTCTGCCATATTGGAACAAGAAGCCGTCATAATCATCATCTCCAATTTAGAAAAAAATAAAATAAAAACCATTTAGAACAAAAAATCTATTACCTTTAGGAGGAAAGACACCTTCTAGATAATTAGACTCGAGATGTAGAGTCCTAAGCGATGTTATAGCACTTAAAAAGTGAACAAAACTGTTGTCAAACATATTGTGAGAGAAATCCAAGGTGGTGAGCTTCTCTAGTTTCCCAAAACTGTTATAACCTGGAAACATTAAATGTAGAATTAATTTAAAAATTTTCTTTCAGACAAACTGTCGAACACCTTATGTGCAGTATATAGAATCAACCACGAATTACACAATCATCAATGGTTGATCTTATGTGCATTAAACCATCATTTGATCAATTATAAATAACTTATTGATATTAAAGAGAACGAACTAAGCGAGTGGGCGGTTAAACCTTAACCGATATTTTTATAATTGTTGGGTTTACAAGGATTAAGCGAGTGGAATTAATTAAGCCTGCGTATATTTGGTTAAGACCGGTTTACACCTTAGCCGATATTTACAATTGTTGGTTTTTCAGACATAATTAAAAAAATTGCGACGGTTACAAGGACATACGTACCATGGACGTGATCAACCAAGCCAGTGAACCAATTCCATGAAAGGTTAAGGCTTTGGAGATGAGTGAAACTATGAAACAAAGATAAATTTAGAAACCGAGTTTGAGACTCAAATGCGACGGGTATAAGTCGATCCAGTGAGAGATCTACAACGTGGCTACCAATAGCATCACCACACTTAACTCTCTCCCAACGACAACAATCACCATTACTAGGAGTCCATGAATTGAGAATACTAATATCTTCTTCAACATTAGCAAGATTCTTCAGATACGACTTGAGTTGCAACAAACCCATCCGTTCACTTTCAGTACAGCCTACACACCCTTTCATCATCATTGTTATCGTTATGAACACCAAAGCTATGTGTTTCTCCGATTTAACCCACCACCTTCTTCTCTCGTAACTTGTCATTTTTTCTATGTTTTAGTTAGAAACAGAGGTTTTGATCCCCAAAATTTAAAGAGCTCTCTTACTTTACCCAAAATAGAACTATAAGCATGATGTGAATATTGAATATAACGATACAAGTGGTCCACAAAAACTCAACCCATCTTTGACTTTTTTTTGGTTTTAACTCCAACAATGAGAATTGACCCGTGACTCCATATCCATCGGACGTATATTCTCTGCCTCTCATCAATAGCTGTCAACTTCTGTGAGGCCTTTGCTACACTTTGTGTCTTGTTGCGTAGATTATGAAGTATAAGTGTCAAGACCGCGTCTGAACACAAACTTTATAAAAGTTATTCAAAACAATTAGTTATGATTCACGAATCACTTGTTGTAACAAAGTCGTCATCTTTCATATACTATGTCTCTTCCCATGAGCTTTATACCACTACTATAAAAGGCACCAACACTATTTTCTCTCATATCATGTCCAAGGCAATTTCCATCATCATCTCCTTCAAAATTTAGGTTATGGCCCAAAAACACTGATATGGAATCGAATTCACTACACCACCTTTATTAATTAAATTCCAATCGAGACATCATCATCATTGACGAAGAAATGCTGAATCATCCATCCATCATCATCATCATCATCTCTCCCACTAATTACATTTCTTTCCTTGTACTCTCTTCTTCACCTTTGACTCACTCTCTACTTTTCTTGCACCAAACTCCTTTCTTCTTCTATCGGACTTTTCTCTTCCATTGCTTTCAAAAGATTCCGATCATCGTCAGATCAGGTTAGATATTATTAGCTTATCGTCAGTCTTTTATTAGTAACAAATTAGGAATGTTTAGTGGCTTTAGATTTTTTTTTTTGGTACGCGTTTGTTTTATGGTTATTTGTTTTTTCAATAAGATTTATTTATTTCCATAAGCATTTGTTGAGAAGTTAATTTGAAAGGGATGTTTTTGACAATTACAAAAGTTAGAGGGTTCATTTGTATTATTAGAAGAAAAAGTGAATTTTCGCATATTTATAGAGAATATCGAGGTCATTTTGCAATATTTTAAAGATAAACAAATACATCCAAACGCTTTGCCCTAGTAAAGGCCCGTCGTCATCTTCAGTATTCGAGATCGGTATCGAGTAATCAGAAGAGGAGAGAATGGCTCACAGAATACTGAGAGATCATGAAGCTGATGGATGGGAACGTTCTGATTTCCCAATCATCTGCGAATCATGCCTCGGTGATAATCCCTACGTTCGAATGGTAATCCCTCGATTTCATCTCTCAAACTAACCTTTGATTCTTATTGTTAGTTTTGTTTCAATGGCTCTTAAAATCATCTTTTCGAATCTCATCTCTTATTCAGTCGTTTGATGCGTTGATTGTTATCAGTAAATTGGTTAGCTTAGTAGAATTTAGATATAGGTTTTAAGTAGTTATCAAATCCGTTGGAACTTTAGTTTTTTAAATCATCCGAGTTCATCTAGGTATAGTTTGAATCATTGATTATATCTGCTGATTTTCATAGCTTGCAACTGCAATTTTTTATTTAAATATGGATGTTACGTTTAGGTCATACAAGGCTTTTTTTCTGGGTTAGTCTGGGAGGCAATTTCTCATTCAAGTGTTGATATGTGTAGACGAAAGCGGATTATGATAAAGAATGCAAGATATGTACACGGCCTTTCACGGTTTTTAGGTGGCGACCTGGCCGGAATGCTAGATACAAAAAAACCGAAATTTGTCAGACTTGCTGCAAGCTGAAAAATGTATGCCAAGTTTGTCTTCTTGATCTTGAGTATGGTCTTCCAGTTCAGGTCAGGGACACTGCACTCAACATTAGTACTCATGACTCTATCCCTAAAAGTGATGTCAACAGAGAGTATTTTGCTGAGGAGCATGACCGAAAGGTATGATTAGGTTACTCTGTAAGTCTGTAACATATGTAAGTCTTTTCTCATGTTGTCTTATCAAAATGATTTTGATTTTTTTTGTTATGTAGACTAGAGCTGGACTGGATTATGAATCTTCTTTTGGGAAGATGCGACCTAATGATACTATTCTAAAACTTCAAAGAACAACTCCATACTACAAAAGGAATCAAGCACATGTTTGTAGTTTCTACATTAGGGGTGAGTGCACAAGAGGTGATGAATGTCCATACCGGCATGAGATGCCCGAAGCAGGAGAGCTATCCCAGCAAAACATTAAAGACCGTTACTATGGGTAAGCTATTTTTATCTGTATGCATGATGCTTAGTTCCTTCTTAAATGCTAGTTTCAGTATCTACCTGAATGGAGTTTATGAAATTTTTTATGTTCTGCTATGATATTATCATCTCCTCTAATATCAGTTCATATACTCTATATTTGGAAGGCACTTGACATATATGAATCGTGATCTTCAATTCTAGGACTGAACTATGCTATGTTGGCTCTCATGTAGTCTTCTTATATAGGGTCGTTTTCAGAAAGTCGGATTGAACTGCATCTCATCTTCTTTTACACATTTGCAGTGTTAATGATCCAGTTGCTATGAAGTTACTCGGAAAAGCTGGTGAGATGGACACTTTGGAATCACCGGAGGATGAAAGCATTAAAACGCTTTACATTGGTGGGCTTAACTCAAGAGTTCTCGAGCAGGACATACGAGACCAATTCTATGCTTATGGAGAAATCGAATCTATCAGAATCTTGGCTGAGAAAGCCTGTGCGTTTGTCACATACACAACCCGAGAAGGAGCAGAGAAGGCTGCACAAGAGCTCTCCAACAGGCTAGTTGTCAATGGTCAGAGGCTAAAACTCACCTGGGGAAGACCTCAGGTTCCCAGACCTGATCAAGATGCTTCTAACCAACAGGGCAGTGTGGCTCATAGTGGTTTACTACCTCGGGCCGTTATATCCCAGCAGCATAATCAACCCCCACCAATGCAGTATTATATGCACCCACCACCACCCAACCAAGACAAACCTTATTACCCATCAATGGATCCACAGAGAATGGGTGCAGTCATTTCAACCCAAGAGGCTGGTGGTTCAAGCACCAGTGAGAACAATGGAGCTTCTTCTTCCATGATGCCTCCACACCAGGGATACCCGCATCCACCATATGGATATATGCCATCGCCTTACCAGCAGCAGTATCCTCCTAACCATCATCCTGGTCCTATGCACCACTATGCCCCGCCTCCATCGGCTTACCAGTACCCCCAGCAACCTGGTTCTGGAGCAAGACCTGCACCGCCTCCAAGCGTGGTCTCTGCTCCATCACCTGACTCTGCACCTGTTGCCAGGTCTGGAGCACCTTCAGGATCCTCTCAAGAACCTCCCGTTGTTTCTTCTACGGCTGGCCCATCTCAGTAGAGAACAATTTGTGCTGCAAGGTTTCCGCTAGACATGGTCGAAGGTTTTTTATACTCTCTATGAATCATTTTCTGCAGCTTCTTTAATTATTAATATAAACTTCGAAAATCATGTTTCCCAAATCGATTCTTAATTAAAAGGTATTTGTTATGACGGCCAGTTGATTCTCTGTGCACTAGCTACTTCACAAATATTGAGAATAAGAACCAGAAATGTGTATATGTATGTATATTATTGGGCTCATAAATAATAGGCCTACAAGTATTTGGGCCTTTTGTGTCAAGTAAAATCGTGTAATAATTTTATTGGCCTGATACGAAAATGAAAAATGCACTTTACCGAATATTGAGAATATGAATATTAACCGGGCTCATAAATTGATAGGCGTACAAATATTTGGGCTTTTTTTGTGGCAGGGAAAATCGTGTAACGATTTGATTGGCCGGATACGAAACTGAAATATGTAATCGAGCTCAATAAATTATATCGCGTCCGATTCTCTCGAAGCTTCTTTCTAATTCCTTACTATATATATATGACTTCCTCCAGAAAATCGTACGCACAGAGAGTTGTGGAACGTATCCATTACCACTTGTGATCATAGCGTTAGGCTGAATTCAAATGTGAGTATTCTGTTCGATCGATGTAATTATCATTCTTCGTATTTACAAATTTAGATTCGTTTTACATTGTTTTTTTTTCATTTTCTGGAACAATCGTTGTTTATAAGATGTTGTTAGATCTGATTGTTGCCGTAAATTTTGATGTGGTTTACCTTATAATTCTAGATTTTTATGGAGGATAGTTAGATAGATGTTAGCAGTTTTCATGTTATTGAGTATGATTAAGCTCTGATTCTTGTTTTTGTGATTTGGCGGTTGGAGATTTCGTAAATATTGAAAGAAACAATTATTGGTTTATAGCTAAGATTTTGGATTATCCTTGTTGATTTGAGGATTTTGCAACTAATTATTATTTTTTTCTCCGATATTATTTATTAACGGACGAGATGAATTCAGATAGCCGTGTTCATATGAGTTATAGACGGATACACAGAAATTTCAATATTTAAATTGTTCCTTTTTTTCTTTCAGATGTCTTACTCAAGAAGATCAAGATATTCTCCTTCACTTTCCCCTTATGACAAACGTCGTGGAAGGTCAGTCTCAAGGTCCCTTTCCAGAAGCCGGTCAAGGTATTTTTTCCTTTCCTTACCTCTGAAACCATCATGACTTTGGGTTTGATATCTCTGAACTGCGTAGAGCTGGGCATTCGGTTCGGTTCTTCGGTTCCAGCCGGAAATGGAACCGTTATTATAAAATAACCGAACAGTTCTTATATGCCTAAAACTGAAGAACCGGACCCGAACCGAACCGAAGAATTGAAAGTAGAACCGAAAATCCAAAAATAAAATTATATATATATATAAATATTAATTATATTTATATAAAATATAACTTTTACATTTGG